>MU224354.1:3928066-3940237 GCA_018584345.1 Thuja plicata | reverse complement strand
TCCTTCCAAAAGCCTTTGCACATTTGAGTCTGTCAAAGCTAAGCTTTCGGCGTCGTTGGTATCAGTTCGGTCTGTTTTAAACCGATAACATATCCTTTCAAGTCATTTGAATCACTTTGAACCTCTTCGAACTCTGGTTCAAAGTAGTTCAAAGGAGTTCAAAAGCAGCCTAAGTCTTTGATTACTAACGATGTGTTATGCAGGAAAGCGCGCGACATTTTTCCTCTTAGGAGAGGTTGAACCTCTTTGAACCCCTTTGAACTCCGATTCAAAGTAGTTCAAAGTAGTTCAAAAGGACTGTCGACGAGATCAATAATGATGTGATGACCTGACAAGACAGGCCGATCGACGTGGCATGATTTCATTGGCTGGGTCAGTACGCAGAAACCGAGGAAATCACTTGCACGGGGGAGAAATATTTGGTTTGAGATTGAATAATGATGATCGGAAAAGGTGGTAGATCCTGAAGAATTAATTTTATTTGAAAGCATTTATTTCTTATCACCACTTGGTATCAAAAACCCTATTAATACTCGCATAACGGAGTATATTTCGCGCTTCAAACGGCAACTAAAAATAGAGGCTGGGTAAGTCATTTTTCCCTATTGTACATTGCAGGGTCTTGGTGCTGGAAAGGTGGTCTGGTCGAGTTCATATCATACAGGTAGCTTTTTCAAGCTCTACCTCTCATTTCTGGTTATTCCTTAAAATTCAATAGTTCAAGCAGTGAGCTGGTAGACTTTCATCTTCTTAGGCAAATATCAAGTCTGTCATCCATTTCTTTGGAAATGTGAAGAATCTTGAATGTAGGGCCCCGGTCATAACAGACATAGATTTTTTAGGGGTTTCGGTCGATACCATACCTTTAAAACTCTCATCTCGTGTTGACGAGGAGTTCATTGTAGAATTCTTAGCCAGTGGGTTATTAGAAGCAACTGCATTCCCACCTGCCACCATTTGTCCAGAATTCGTGTAGGAATGTATCAAAAAATATGATGTAAAGTTGAAGAGTATTTTAAACATAGATGGTCAAACCCTAATACCTGTGAACCGCGAGACCATTTCAGCAATTTTTAAAATACCAGATGAAGGTCTTGTTAACTTTACGCCTACCCAGTCTCTAGCCCAATTCAGGGAAAATGTTGATAGAAACAGAAGCCACATAGCGAGAAGATGGACGAAGACCAACTATAAAGGAGGGTTGCGGTTGCCCAAATCCCTCACTAAGGATCACATGAACCCCCTGGTACATGATTTGGTTGTTCTCCTCCACCGATTAAAAGGTTCAGAACAGGCCTTGTTCTTTGATGAGTGGATGTATCATTCTGTAGAGATCGTCTTAGAATGAAAGCAGCACATAGACTAGGCTGAGATCATAGCCGCATCTCTTCGGGATCAACTCAAACAGAATCAAATGACTAGGGAAGGGTTTTATATGTCTTTGTACCTAATGTATTGTTTGGCCTGCACTCAAAATCTATCCCCTATCCAGAAAGCTCCTTGGAATGAAAGCTTATTTATCTATGAGTATTTCCCATTACTGAGAAGAGATAAGGTTTTGGAGGATTACAGAACAATACATGATGTGTTCTGGGGGAAATTGCGTCAAGAACTTGCTGGCAGGCCGAACCAGAGGATTTCAGACAATGCTCAGAAATTGGTCAAAGTATTTGGTAGCTTTTACATTCAATTTCCTTGCTTCACTTATTTTTGGGTAGGAGGATTTGAAGAAGAACTGTTGAAGCTGCCTAGGTATGCTTTCGATTATTTTATTCTTGCAGAGGTTTGCAGACAATTGTTCATTTTTATCAAAACTGCTCTCCCAGAAGACAAGTGGAACTCTTTGTTCCCAGTGAAATTAGGCCATCTAATCTGTAACAGTATGTTGGACACATCTGTCGTGGGGAGTAATTTACTGAACTTCCACATGCCTTTCTATGAACCAAGGACAGGATTTGATAGCAAAGGTTTTGCTAGGCAGACCCTGGGGTTAGGCAAATTCCCGTCTCCAAGCTATCATCTTGAGGATCTGTGGGAAAATCTTGGTGATGAGAAAATGATTTGGGAGCGAGATCGAACCAGGCTTATGGTACCTCAGATTAGGTTACTGCAATTGAAGTTTGATATCAGAAATATAGAAGATGACAGTTCAGAGGTTCCTCATCCATCCGCCACCTTTTCCGAAGAAGAAGCTATCCCGATCATCGATTGGAGCAGAAAGGAATCCAGTGATATCATACTCCGGGCCCGCAACATTTTTGAAGAAATAGAGAACTAGATCATGGCAAGGAAAAAAGGAGTTCAACTCCTAACAGATTCAAGCCATGATACTGGGTCGCCTATTAAAAATGTAAAACAAGCTCTTGCTAATAGCTCTCCTTTTTTATCAAATGCAGGTGAAAAAATACTATTGAAGGAGAAGACAGCCTCGGTGAAACACCCAACCGCGCCAAGGTCAAGACCAAGGATGAGGTCTGAGAAGAAGATCCAGATGGCCTCAGAAGAACCTGATTATCTGGATGACATCGGTGACCTCAATGATGAGGATCTCTCATTCACCCCCGACCACAAAGGGAAGATTCAGGAAGCTCTCACACACTGCCAAGACCTATCCCAGGCTACAGATACACTTGTAAAGACCCCCGATAACTGAATGGTACCTAGCGCAGTCCCACCGTGGCTCACTGAATCGGTTAACAAGAGGAAAAGCTTCAAGCCTCTGTCTATGCCAGTTAAAGAAATTGTTACGAGGTATGAAGCTCACACTCCGAAAGCTAAAAGGATGAAGAGCGACGCAAGGTTAATAACGGACCCTTCTACAGGGAAAGTTACCGCCAAGATCGCCATAGTAAGGCCTATGGGAGAAACAAAAGATCCAGAGCCTGAAGATTATGAGATAACGAAGATGGAGTTGGGGGTGCTGAACAGAGATTCCCGCGATCACATTTTCAAATTCTCTGCGGATCATATGCTCAGACAGTTGCAGAAAGATGGCAGAGAGAAGCGAGAATTGAAGCAGATAGTTTCAACCATGGTGGAATTTCTCTCTTCATTGGCTTAGAATGGTGCGATACCTCTAGCACAGGCTCATCAGGGATTCGACCCCAATTCGGCAGAAAGTCAGAAGCTGGTCAAACAGGTGCAGCAGGGTAGGACCTGGACAGAGGTAATGAAGGCATGGAAAGATGGCATTATAGCAGAAGGAAGCACTTTCATAAGGGAGTTCGTGAGCACCTGTGTAGAGGGCGAAGTACTCCTAGGGGAGATCTAGACTTTGATCCCAATCTGGGAAAGTGAGGCAGGAAATTGCGCAGAGATTGTGAAGAGAGTACAAGAAATCGAAGATTATGGAGTGAAACAGTTTCTGACTGAGAACCCCATGAAGTTGGTCGACCTGTGTATGCTGTTCATCCTAAAGAAAAACTTTAGCTGGAAGAACACATTGTTCAAAACAGCCATTTCTCAAATGCGAATCATGGAAAAAGCAGTGAAGGAGATTCACTTTGACACCCTGAAGGATATCAAAATAGTAAATTCCTCAGGAATTCTACAACTGGAAGACGGGGATCAGGGAGTCAATGCATTAGTTAAGTCCTTCATGGATGAAATGAATGCTTTCAAGGAGAGTGAAGCCCCAATGGTTCACGACCTCATTAGGACCGCCAACATAGAAGCCATGCTAATCTTAAACCGGGGGCAATTGCCGAAGCAGGCAGAGAAAATCCAGAAAATGCGGTGGGAGAAAAATGCAACGCATGCCAAGTTGACCGCGTTGAAGAACTTGCACGCCCCAGCTACTCAGGAGCTACTCCGTGTCTTCTGGTCATGGAAGCTGGTAAAGGTAGCCACATCAGCGGATGCGCAGGAAAACTGAATCAGATTTAGTTTTGTTTGCTTAATTTACCCCACTTTAAATCTTTTCTGGAAACTTGGTTGTAACTGATAACTGTTTCTTGCTTTGATTGTGTCCAAGAAGCCGGGTTTTTCGGGAGGCTTTCTCGGACAGTTTAAACTATTTAAGCTAGAGCTTAAGACATTGCAAAGGGTTAGAATAGATTAGAATAGAGGGAAAGATAGAATTGAAAAAACAGTAGCATAAGTTCTTTTCTGTTTTGCAGTAGTTTGAATGACTGATGATAACTGGACTTTGAGCTAGTCTTACCTGAATACTCGTGCATGAATTTATTTTGATCTTTGAATCATATAGTGAAATATATATTTTCTACTTTGAGAGAGTTATATATCGATCTTGTGCATGTGTGATTCTGTTTCAGTCCTTTATCGTAATTCTCTGAGTTATAGTTTTTCTGTAGATGAGCATTTAGTTATTCTGAACTTCTTGATCAGTCGCTTAGTTTATTTTTCCTCCGCAAGGTAGTTTTCTGTTTCATTGCTTAGTTTTGTAAGTTTCTTTTGCTCTACCTCATCTGTCCAAGAAAAGTTGAGAGATCTTTTACTCCTTTTCAGTTAAAATCTTATATGTTAGATTGCACTATCCATTCATTGAATATCTTTAGAAGGGAGTTGTACCTTTTGTAAAATTCAGAGGGAAGCAAAGTAAATGCTTACCCAACTATTGTGCAAATGATTTGTTTTCAAAGGCATGGAGTTAGAAGATAAATTTCAAAGTATAAAGAGAACAAATCTGTTAGCCAACAGATTTTGGCGACTCTACTGGGGAAAGACCAGTCAAGTGTGCTTGTCTGATTCCCGTCATAATGCCATATAATGGTGCTACCCAATGATAATGTGTTCCCTGTGCTCCAGCCTAATTTGAATTTTGAAAATACACAGGAAGATTTAATCTCAGATCTTGCTTCAGCTGCTTGGAGGTTCAGACGAAGTAATCAAGAATTCCACCGGGTTCAAGAAGTTCTCGAGAGAGAAGAAGAAATTGGTGAACACTTGAGAGGGATTCCTGTTGCTAGAGAAGCTGTCATAGTTAATAGACTTGCACAAGGTCGGCAACAGAACTGAGTTTCAAATAGATACCTGAATTGGCAACCAGAAGATATACTAGGGGGAACGCAGCAGAGGATTGGTGGATGAAGATTTTGAACTGTTGGAAAGCCTAAATTTCAAATCAGAGTTAAATCTTTCCCGAAGAAGAAAGTCTCACACTGTCAGCCGACCCTCATCTCCCCCACAAAGCCCAACTGTGCCTTTGACTATCCAAGCCATTGTTTCCCCGGGTACTATAATTCCTACTATCTTAAATATCCATCCTTTGAATTTATAGCTTCCATTCATGGCCAGAAATCGACCCTGGGGCCAACACATTGGGCCTCTGAACCTGGGGGTTAACCAACCTACTGATTTACCTAAAGGAGCCAATCAAATTCTGCCTAAGTTCAGCGGGGACAACAAGGTCTCTTCAGATGACCATCTCAATGCCTTCCAAATCGCTTGTGGGATCATGAGTTTGTCTACCAAAGACGTGGAGGTGAGACTTTTTGTCAGAACCCTTGTAGATGCTGCTGCCGATTGGTTTAGTCACTTTCCGAATGGATCTATCACGAATTGGGACACCATGAAGCGGGCTTTTGAAAGAAGGTTCAAAACTCGTGACAATGAAGTCTCTTTATTGATACAACTTAGTCAGCTAAAGAAGGAGATACACGAACAAATGAGAGAATTCATGGCTAAATTCAATAGAATTCTACAGAGAATTCCCGCGATCGCTGCCCCAATTGACGAGAACAAAAAGATTTACTTCCTCAATGCGGTCCTGCTGAATGTAAGCTTCCATTTTTTGAAAGACGGAGTTCCAAATTTTGAAGATGCCCAAACTAGGGCGATTGAGCTTGAAGACACTCTCATAACCACCGGTAAGTGGAAGAGAGAAGCACAAACTCTGAGCAGTTCTTTAGGAACTGCGACTACAGA
Source organism: Thuja plicata (assembly GCA_018584345.1). Classification (NCBI taxonomy): domain Eukaryota; kingdom Viridiplantae; phylum Streptophyta; class Pinopsida; order Cupressales; family Cupressaceae; genus Thuja; species Thuja plicata. The sequence goes on along the minus strand of MU224354.1, from coordinate 3,934,351 downwards.
TCCAATGATACAGAGGCTTATGAATGACATAGCTATGCTAAAAAGGCAGCAGAATAGAATGCCTTCTTATCAACCCCCTTATCAGGATGTAAGTCAAAGGCAATTTCCCCAACAGCAGACTAAAGCTCTACCTGGCCCGCAACTGAGGTTGCTAATAGATCCTCCTCCCAAAGAAACTATGTGCTCATTCCATTTAACCACTGATCACGATGGAGATACGTGTACCGAATGGATAAGATACTTACAACTCAATGCAGCCAGAGATGAGATGAATAATGAATAATTTCATGAAGAAAAAGATTCTTTAGACATGGGTACGTCAAGTTCTTTCTATTCAGAATATGTGCCTGGTGCAGAGCAAGGAGGAAGTGTACTGGAAATCCTACAGGATCCAGCTTGCGCTATCTTAACAAGAAACCAGCGAACTCAGAAGTTTGTTCCAGGTGCAGTTGCTACAAGCGCAGATACAAAAAGAAAGGAGCCTACTGGTGAAGAAACACGCACGAGTTCAAAGGGCTTGGAGGTAAAAATTATTCCCAGAAATATAGTTACCCCTTCATCTCCTTTTGATTTTGTTGAGTTTTGTAAGTCATCCACAGTTTCTATTTCCTCTCTTGATTTCCTGAGAATGAACCCCGGAGAACTGGATAAGTTGGTAAAATATATAAAAGGGGAAAATTATATAAGTCCTCAAGCAGATAAATCCTTTATAGGAGAGACCTCCACTACTCAAGAACCTTTTATTTTCCAACCTCAAGATACTCCCCAAACTCCAGAAGGATGCCAGTCTACAAACTCTGTTGAAACTAAGTATGAAGAGGAAAAGCCAAATCCATTCTATGTCTCTCTCCTGTTGAATGGCCAAAAATTGAGTAATTGTATTATTTATTCTGGTGCCTTTGACAACATAATGCCTGCCCCCGTAGCTAAGGCTTTAGACTTACCCTTAACCAAGACCTTCGGCCATTGTTACTCTATGGATGGTAAAGAAGTGCCATTAAAGGGTCAGATTAAAGACTGCCAGGCTGTCCTAGCTACATACTCGGACAAACGGCTAAAACTCACCATTTTAGTAGTCGATATACCAGCTAGTTACGGGATGTTACTCAGCAGAACCTTCTGTAAAGACTTAGGTGGGGATATAAAAATGGACTGGTCCGAAGCTACAATTCCCGTAGGCAAAAGGAAGGTAAAGCTAGAACCTGAACCTAAAAATAAATATACAGTGATGCCTTCAGCTGAACCCAGAGCCCAAATCCTATATGAAGAATGTAATTTCAGAAATTATATTATCCTGTCTTCTCCAGATAAAGATGTTCAAATCAAACCTGAGAAAGAAGAAGATATTTGGAAAATGGAATTTGATGGAAGCTGCTCTAACTCATGCTCAGGTGCCGGAGTGGTCCTTTTCCCCCCCCCCACGGAGATTGTATTCCTTTTTCTTTCAAGTTAGACTTCAAAAACACTAACAACACCACAGAATATGAAGCCTTTTTGTTAGGCTTGGAGGAGTGTAGGTTAAGAGGGGTTTAAAAGATAATCGTGAAAGGGGACGCTGAATTGATTGTGAAACAGGTTCGGGGGCAGTTTTCTGTAAAGAATGAGAAATTAAAGCATTACAGAAACTTAGTCTGGGATGACATAGAATTTTTTGATGCTTTTTCCATTGAGTATATACCCAGGAATCAGAATACCAGAGCAGATTCTTTGGCTGTATCAGCCTCCTTGCTCTTGCCGCACCCAGATTTTAAAACTCAAAAATACCAGATTGAAATGATATACAGACTGAGGGTACCAGACAATGCTTAGAACTGGCAAGTGTTCAATAATGATAATCAGCTTAAAGAATTTCTCGAGTGTGCTACCGGATTTGCCGAAGTATATTTTGAAGGCTCAAACAGCAAATGTACCGAATTTTATCAAGATGAGGATGATAATGCAAGGGTAATTCAGCTGAAAGGAAATAAAATCCCTAAGGCCTTAGTTTCTCTGGAGCATCTGTTCAGAAGAAGAGATGATAGCACAGTGAAGGAGAAAGTCTCACATGTTCCAAATCCAAAAGAATATGACAAAATTGATATAGGTGATCAAGATTCTCCTAGGTGGATTTCCATTGGTCAAAGCTGTACTGAATCTGAGAAGGAAGACTTGAAGAGGTTGTTGAAAGACTACAGAGATGTTTTCGCCTAGGATTATGGAGATTTGAAAGTTTTCAGAGATGGCCAATTCGAGCACCAGATCCCTTTGAAGCCTGGGGTTGTTCCTTTCCGCCAGAAGCTAAGAAACTATAACCCCAAAGTGTCAGAAGCCATACTGAAGGAAGTTAAAAAGATGTTACAAGCCTGAATCATCTATCCTATTGACCATTCAACGTGGATAGCTAACATAGTGCCAGTAAGAAAGAAGAATGGCGAAGCTCAAATTTGTGTTGATTTCCATAACCTGAATCAAGCAAGTTTGAAAGATAATTACGCACTGCCCGTCATGGAGCATGTCTTGTAGGCAGTCTCTGGTTCTAAAGTCATGTCAATGTTAGATGGCTATTCGGGTTATAATCAAATAGGGGCAGCAAAGGCTGACCAACATAAGATAGCCTTTATTACATCATGGGGTACTTATGCCTACAACCGGATGCCATTTGGATTAATAAATGCAGGCGCAACCTTTCAACGGGAAATGAAATCTTCCTTCGAGGATCTCAGAAACAAAATCATAGTGATCTATTTGGATGATCTTACGGTATTCTCCAAGAAGAGAAATCAACACTTGAATGACTTGGAACGAGTCTTGCAACGGTGCAAGGATCATGGTATCTCCTTAAACCCTAAGAAGTCCATGTTTTTTGTAGAGGAGGGAAAGCTACTCGGTCATATAGTATCGAAAGAGGGCATAAAAATAGATCCCAAATGAGTCAAAGCAATTCAGCAGCTCAGCCGGCCCGCTAGCAGAGTTGGCCTGAAGTCCTTCTTTGGGCAAATTAATTTTCTGCGAGCCTTCATTCCTGAATTCTCCGAGGTAACAAGACACATGATTGAAATGATGAGTGAGAAGGTTCCTTTCAAATGGAATGATGATGGAAAGAAAGCGTTTGAAGATGTTAAAACCACCATATCTCAGGCACCAACATTGAGAAGCCCCAATTTTAGAAAAGACTTCATTATATATTGTTATGCTTCTCAGCACACCCTTTTGAGCATACTCACTCAAAAGGACAAAGAGGGGCAAGAGGCACCCATAGCCTTTATGAGTGTGCCCCTAAAAAATCATGAGCTTAAATACTCCCAGATAGAAAAACATGCTTATGCTGTGGTAAAGGCAGTAAAGCACTTCAGGTATTATATCCTTCATTCGCATAGTACTGTATATGTGCCAGAAACTGCTGTGAAGAGCATTCTGATTCAGAAAGATATCGGCATGAATAACAGAGCTATATGGATTGTGAAGATCTAGGAATATGACCTGACGATCAAACCCACAAATTTGGTGAGAGGTAAGGGTTTGTGTAAGTTGATGGCAGAGAATAATGAGATTTGTGAAAAAATCGATGAAGTTCCTATGACATTGTTGGTCAGCTCAATTGACCCTTGGTTCTCAGATATTGCTTACTTCCTGACATATGGTGAGTGCCCAGATCATCTGAATCAAAAGGAAAGGCGTAACCTAAGATTAAGAGCTAGTAAATATGTGATCTCCCAGGGAACTTTGTTCAAGAAGGGGGTTGATGGCACTTTCCTCAGGTGCGTGGACGAAGAACAATGAAAAGAGTTATTAAGAGCATTCCATGATGAAGCATGCAGAGGGCATTACTCTTCAACTGTGACAACTTACAAGATCCTCCGAAATAGGTTCTACTGGCTGGGGATGTTTAAAGATGCTTACCAGTATGTCAAAAATTGTGAAAAGTGTCAATTGTTCGCAGGGAGGCCCTATCTGGCAGCGTTACCTCTCAAGCCCGTTATTGTAGAAGAACCATTTAGGAAGTGGGGAATTGATTTCATCGGGCCCTTGAACCCACCATCTAGCACCGGCGATATTTATATTCTAACAGCCACCGATTATTTCATAAAATGGGTGGAGGCAATACCCACGAAGAAGGCGAACTCTCAGGTGGTCTGTGAATTTTTGATGAATTTTGTTTTTGTAAGATTTGGAGTGCCAGTCAAAATTGTAGCAGACAATGCTACTTATTTTTCTTCAGAGGAAATATCAAATTTCTTCTACGAGCATGGCATGGCGTTAGCCCATTCCTCGGATTATTTCTTGCAGGGAAATGGCCAAGCAGAATCTAGCAATAAAAATCTGGTAGTCATAATCAAAAAATTGATGGATGATAACCCCCGAGAATGGCACAAGAAGCTCCATGAGGCACTATGGGCAGATCGGGTCACTTTAAAATGAGCTATCGACATGTCACCCTTTGAACTGGTGTACGGGATTGGAGCTCATGTTTCATTGCCTCTCGAGCTATCCTCTGCGAAGCTCCAAGCAGTTATTGAAGATGAATATTTCAAAGATCCCCTGGAAAGGTGTGTAATGCACCTAAGTAAGTTGGAAGAGGACAGAGAGAATATGGTAGATCATATTAATGAACATCAGATGAAGGTAAAATAGATCTTTGACATGTGAGCTAGACCTCATGGTTTTTTGGAGGGAGATGAAGTTCTGTTATGGGACAAGAGAAGAGCATCAAAAGGATCGCATAGGAAGTTTGAATCCCTATGGAAAGGTTGGTTCATCATCTTGCAGGCTTTGGGTTTGAACGCCTTTAAGTTGTCATATCTAGACGGTGTTAATCTTCCCTTTACCTATAATGGGCAGGATCTGAAACTGTACAAGCTGTAGGTGTCTGGGTTCATCCCCTTTGTACATAGTAGTTAGTTCCTTGTGTTTTCAGTTTTGGTTGTGTCCCTCTTTTCTTTTCCTTTCCTTTTGTTTGGTTTGGTCTGCGAAACCAGTTTTCTGAAGTTCTCTGCAAATTGGGAAATCTGCAGTCCCCAGTCAGAGCCGATGTTGGATGGGTAAGAGTCGCCTTATTTTGGACTTTCCAAGTTCTTGTATCTTCCATTGGTCAAAGCTTCACTCTGTTCATTTTTCCACCTTGTTGGTCCTTCCAAAAGCCTTTGCACATTTGAGTCTGTCAAAGCTAAGCTTTCGGCATCGTTGGTATCAGTTCGGTCTGTTTTAAACTGATAACATATGCTTTCAAGTCATTTGAATCACTTTGAACCTCTTCGAACTTCGGTTCGAAGTAGTTCAAAGGAGTTCAAAAGCGGCCTAAGTCTTTTATTACTAACGATGTGTTATGCAGGAAAGCGCGTGGCATTTTTCCTCTTAGGAGAGGTTGAACCTCTTTGAACCCCTTTGAACTCCGGTTCAAAGTAGTTCAAAGTAGTTCAAAAGGACTGCCGACGAGATCCATAATGATGTGATGACATGACAAGATGGGCCGATCGACGTGGCATGATTTCATTGGCTGGGTCAGTACGTAGAAACCGAGGAAATCACTTGCACGGGGGAGAAATATTTGGTTTGAGATTGAATAATGATGATCAGAAAAGGTGGCAGATCCTGAAGAATTAATTTTATTTGAAAGCATTTATTGCTTATCACCACTTGGTATCAAAAACCCTATTAATACTCGCATAACAGAGTATATTTCGCGCTTCAAACGGCAACTAAAAACAGAGGCTGGGTAAGTCATTTTTCCATATTGTACATTGCGGGGTCTTGGCGCTGGAAAGGTGGTCTGGTCGAGTTCATATCATACAGGTAGCTTTTTCAAGCTCTACCTCTCATTTTTGGTTATTCCTTAAAATTCAATAGTTCAAGCAGTGAGCTGGTAGACTTTCATCTTCTTAGGAAAATATGAAGTCTGTCATGCATTTCTTTGGAAATGTGAAGAATCTTGAATGTAGGGCCCCGGTCATAACAGACACAGATTTGTTAGGGGTTTCGGTCGATACCATACCTTTAAAACTCTCATCTCGTGTTGACGAGGAGTTCATTGTAGAAGTCTTAGCCAGTGGGTTATTAGAAGCGACTGCATTCCCACCTGCCGCCGTTTGTCCAGAATTAGTGCAGGAATGTATCAATAGATATGATGTAACATTGAAGAGTATTTTAAACATGGATGGTCAAACCCTAATACCTATGAACCACGAGACCATTTCAGCAGTTTTTAAAATACCAGATGAAGGTCTTGTTAACTTTACGCCTACCCAGTCTCTGGCCCAATTCAGGGAAAATGTTGATAGAAACAGAAGCCACATAGCGAGAAGATGGACG
>MU224354.1:3905442-3923300 GCA_018584345.1 Thuja plicata | reverse complement strand
CCCATGTCTAACAGTCAGTAATAGGACTAAAGGCTGCATCAACCATATATTATCAGAATATCAATCATGATTGATGCAAGCAGAAGTTGAACCTCAAAGCTACATCTATATACAACAAGATATATATTAGAACCAAGCACTAGAGTAGATTGTTATATTGATAATGGACAAGGGAAATTCAAGGAATATATATTATGGAAGGAAAGGAATTAGTCGACAAAATGTCAAATATTTGTAAAATATTTGTTTGGCATTGTTGTCAAAGGGAGAGAATGTTTCCATATTATCATCAGAAACTTTTCATTATCAGATTACTCCAAACATAGAGAGATCATATTCAAAGGGAGAGTTATTGTATAAAAGTTGCAAATAAAAGCCAGTGACATCAAAGATGTAGAATAGTCAAAAAGAAAATTGACACCAATAGAGGTCACAACACATCAGAAGAAGAAATAGGAAAGCTGCAAGAATCAAATCTAAGCTTACACAGAGCTTACCGGTGGTCAGACATTTTATCGGTTATCAAAACAAACTGTTTGGTAATTTGATGAATCTCAACAATTGTATTTCATATTGTAATAGAAATAATATAGTATGATAATATAGCATGTTTCCATCAATGCCAAAGGGAGAGATTGATGACATGTAATTGATTAAAAGGTTGACTATATTAAGTTGAAGATGATGCAAGACATTAAATTAGTTAATGGTTTGTATTGTCATTGATGTCAACTTGATATCATCTATATGGTCATATACATAATGCCAAAGACTTTAGAGAACCAATGGAATATACGTTATGCTTTTAGCAATGCATAAAAGTCGAGTATTCACTAAGTGACAGAATACACCAGCGGAGTGCACACCATCGGTAAAGACAAAGATAAAAGTCACAGTGATGCCCGACGAGTAGAAGACTGTATTACTCGATGAAGTAGAATCAAAGGATGCCTGATGAGATAAACACAGTGTTGCCCAATGAACAAGATTCAATGATGCCTGACGGACGAAGATCCTGAAGCTAACTGAAGCGACATCGATAGAACTGGCAGTTGTCACCGGCGATGAATTGTAGATTTGACTGATAGAACAGAGAGATCAAAAAATGACAAAATATTTAGCTGGCAGAGCTAAAGGATAGACTTAACTAGTTGTTTTATTTTTTTTATTCAAACACAGTTAAGTAAAGTGATTTATACAATTGGCGAGAAGATAACTACGAGATAAATCAGGAGTTAAAGCCATAAATCAAATTGGCTAGATTAATTTTCACACCAAGAATCAAGAATCAAGAATCAAGAACCTAGAATTAAGGAAATCATGTCTATTTAAGAGACAAGCATAATTCATTCTAAGTTTGGTCGATAAGAAATCAGATACACGGGGGAGTGAATCGATAGAAGATGTTGAAGAGAAACTGATGAAGGATTAACTTCATGCAGTCCTGATCAATCAAGTTGAGGGAGAGCTAAAGAATTCTGCAGACACCGACGGATAGAGAAGCATAGTATCACAGAGTAGAAAGAATTGAGTGCAAAGGAATTATATTGATACATTGATCAGAAAGGTATTGTAAGTAAATAGATCTGAAAATCTGTAATTAAGTTGCATTAGAAACAGGTCATTTTGTTTCAGTTTAACCATTAAAACATTAAGTCTCTTAACAAAGTAGGACTTAATAGTCTTTTGTAATTGAGGTATATCCTAATAGATTACCAGAAGGTTGACTCATGATAGTAGCACCGGTCTTACCTAAACCCTATTGACAGTCTAAGAAGGAGGCTGATTCAAGGATGGTAGTAAGATTTGCATAAAGCCTATTGACAGTCATGAGACTGATTCAATGATGGTAGCATAGATGCCAGATACTTAGTGACAACCTATGTATTGAAAATCCTCTAAAAAGGTCACACTTAATAGTGTGTTTGTAACCTTTAACAGGGTTGGCTCCTAACAGGGCTCACTTTAGAAGAGTGAAAATTTGGTTTACCGGTCCCAGTGATGTTTTCCCTTAACAGGGTTTCCATGTTAAAATCCTTATGTTATATGTGCATGATTTATTACTTTACTATTTTACATTCTACATATGCATTTATGGATTGACTGGTATACTCTGCATATTTATTGAGTATTGGTAAATAGAGTTTACTACTTATCGGTTATCAAAGAGAATAAGGACAGACAAGGTAAACCGAAAGACAGCTATTTGTTTCAAATATTTCAATGGCATGCATCTTGTTGGGACTTAATAATTTGAGAATTATTGATTAGTGGAGTAAAAAGGATAAAAATATAGAGGTCACTGATTCACCCCCCCCCCCTTCTCAGTTATTACCAACAATTTCAAAGCAAAGCTTACCCATAAAGGTATCATGAATTCTCCTGTAATTCTGAATCACACTATCTTTGCGAAGCATAGAGAAATATTCAAAAACACACATGCCATCAATCCAAGGCTCATGAACCATGCCATCCCATATCCTACTACATGTTAGGCAATACATCATTTAAGAAGACATATAAAAGCTACAACCAGTATGCTTGGAACTATTCAATTGTTCTCTCATAGATTTTGCAATTAATTCAGCCCAATCCAGTTTATGCTTGCCCTCTAAAATAATTTCTACATATCAGAAAAACCAGTCTAAAAAAAAAGAAGCCTCGGGTGACCCTCTAACTCTGTGCAATATTACCATGATATCACTAATGTGTGGATGCATGTGATTTCTGTTTAACTTCTTGGGCAAATGGGAACCTCCTCTTTGGGCATTTAACAACCAATACTTAGCCATGGAAGTACGGTTTGCATCAGCATTAGGCTTGAACTTAACTAGGGATTGGGCAAGAGAAAAAGATGAAAAAGTTTTCTCTTGGATTTGGAAAGCCAAAGAAACAATTCCTCTGTTCACAACCATTAACACTTCACCATTTCTTTTAAGAATTGACTCGGTTTGCTGGTCATAATGTTTAATACATTCATGGACAAGCTCAAGGCAAACCACTGCAGGAGGGAAGAACGCGGCTATACATAACCCACTACTCAAAATTTCCATAGAAGGGACATTTTCTTCAACACATGTAGTAAGCCTATCAGATATCCCTTCAACATCATACCCCTCTAAATCTGTGTCTGTTACAATAGAATTTTTGCACACCAAACTAGACACGTTCCCAAAGAAATAAAATGCAGACTTCATGCTTGCAAGGACAGACTGTGAATTGCTATAGAAACTCCCGTAAAATTCACCAGCTTTTAAACTTAAACACTGGAAGAAAGACAGCCTGACTTACCTTGATCTCTGAGGAAAATTCTGCAACCGGAGCTCCGAAAACCCTTACCTCCGCTCTTTGTGCAGCAACAACAATTGAAAAATAATGAATACCAAGAAGAGCTTTAAAAGAAACACATTGAATGAGTAATTAATTACCCATAATTAAGACAATAATGTCTCGAAGAGAGAAGTGACCGTTCCCACACGCGATCATTTACTGCCACTTTGCACCAACTTTTATGTCGCACAAATTCCTCATTAATTCGACAGCTCAGACATGACTTAACTGCCGCCAAAAGATCGCTTCATTAAAAGCCTTACCCTAGTGGGGTCCATATCATAAAAGATGATAGTTGTCCTTGGTTTATACCACATGTCACTTTTTTAAAATCCTTGAACACCCTTGAACACTCTTGAACACTCTTGAACTGAGCTCAAGTATGTTCGTATGTGTTCACCATTGTTCAATCCCGTTCCTTAATATCCCACCAACACTTTGGTACAAAGAGTCAAATTACTTAATTGATAACCTTCCACCTTTGATCGACCAAAGTTCTATAGCTTGTGATCATGAAACATCTCCTTTAGAAAAAATGCTAATCACCTTCTCTCACTTCATAAAAATATGAATGAGCTTGAACACTTTTGAACCGAGTTCAAGGCTGTTCAAACCTGTTCAAAAGACATGTTAGAAAAAGATTTTTCTCTTTTTAACAAGCAACGGTGAAACATAGGGGAGGTCCTTTCACTAGGATTTTAAACATGAAGGCTTAGGCAGCTTGAGATCCACAAAAATAACAAGGTGACTCTGAAAAAGGAACCTTAAGGGAAAAGATCAAGATTTGGACTAACAAGTCCTGATCAATCAAGCTGAAGATGAGCTAAACAATTCTACAAACACTGAAAAACAGTGAAGCACAACATCACAGAGAAAAAAGTGTAGAGCACAAAGAATTGAATTGATACATTGATTAGAGAGGTAATGTACTTGAATAGATCTGAAAATCTGCAATTCAAGTTGCATTAGAAACAGGTCATTGTGTTTCATTTTAACCATTGAAGCTCAATTCTCTTAACAGAGTAGGACTTAAAAGTATTCTATAATTGAGGTATATCCTAATAGATTTCCAAAAAGTTTATCATGAAGATAGCACTGAGTGCCCAATATTGACACACAGTCTAAGAAGGAGGGTGATGCAGTTGGTAGCACCAGATATGCCAGATACCTATTGTGCCCATAGAGGTTGATCAATATTGGTAGCATATACATGCCAGATATCGAGTGATAGACTCATATTAAAATACTCTAATAAGGTCACACTTAACAGTGTGTTTGTAACCTTTAACAGGGCTGGATCCTAATAGGGTTCACTTTAGAAGAGTGAAAATTTGGGGTACCGATCTCAGTGGTTTTTCCCTTAACAGGGTTTCTATGTTAAAATCCATGTGCTATGTGTGTATGGTTTATTACTTTACTATTTTAGATTTCACATATGCATTTCTGGATTGATTAGTATACTCTGCATATTTACTGAGTATCGGTAAATAGTTTTATTGCTTATCGGTTATCAAGGAGAATAAGGTCAAAAAAGGAAAAATGATAGACACTTAATTATTATAATTATTTCATGTCATGCATCTTGTAGGGACTTAATAATCTAAGATTTATTTGATTGGTGGTTAAAGTTCAAAGGATAATTTTTGAGGCCACTGATTCACCCCCCCTCTCAGTTATTACTAACAGTAATAACTGAGGGGGGGGGGGGGGGGGGAATCAGTGGCCTCAAAAATTAATTCTTAAATCAACCATTAGATCTTATAACCACAAATTATATCTCTAGTTATCTTCTGTCCTACAATATGAATGCCTTGAAATACTTATATCAATTTTCTACTTGTCAGATTTCTTTGTAATTCTCTCTTCTGTATGATTACCGATAAGCGTTCAACTATTTACCGAAACACGGTAAATATCCAATACATTCAACTTATCCAAAATCCTTCTTAACTCTCTATCCATTTCTATTACTTATTGTGAGGAGGTCTCACAATTGTCCATCATATTGTTCAAAGTTGCCCTGTCCTTAGCAATAATGTCTTACATATTCTGAACATGTCTGATTGGGTTCATGCAATAACTGAATAGTATCCTTCCATGTGCAACAAAACTCTTTGCTTTTACTGTAACAAATTTTAGAATGCCTAAGTCCCATGAAATAAAGTAGAAAACTTCCATCCGTTTGTTCTCCAAGTATCTCTTCTTTGCCTTTTCTTCTGCGATCTTCACTAGGGTCTCATAGTGATTATCAAAATTTTTAAGTGCGAAGTTCAAGTTTTCTACATCATCTATGCTTTGGAAAAAAATAGGTACTAGAAACAATTTTTTCATCTTATTGATTTCTCTAGAAATTACCTTAGTTTTCTATTCACTTTTATGTTTAGATCTCTCCTTTTATTTAGTGAGTGCGGTGAAGGCTAGACTCACCAACTCATCCTCATCCATGCGATCAACATCAACATCAATAGGTTTATCTTTACTTGACAACAATAAGATAGAAGATGTATCAATTTCAGTTTTGACTTCAACTTTTGCTTCTACTTCTTTCTGCTCCATTCCTTATGTTCTTCCTCTCTTTATTCTTCATCTTCAGCCACTGTATTGTCAATGTTTCCTTCAAATGGATCCTTGTCATCATGTGAAGTGTCAAGAGTCACAGGAACACTAGAAACATAGAAATCTAGTTGCATATCATCTTCACTCTTCTCAACACTTGCCTTAGCTATTTTGGAACTCTCTCCCATTCCTAAAGGTGTAGGCATTGTAGGTTTAGGAGGTGGATTCTTCTCAAGAATAGTAGCCATTAGTATATGATCTAATGCTCTTTGAGTATGTTCAGTAACTTCTTCATATTTTCTTTCCATGATTTTCACTAACCTTTCCTTGGTCCTCAATAAAGGTTTCAGTTCACCAAATATTCTATCTCTCTCTCTCTCTCTCTTGCATAGAAATTTCAGGTAACATGTTATCAATTTCTTGATTCCTAATAGTCTCATCTTCAATATGTGCTATCTATTTTCTTATTTACAGTCTGCCATACAAATATTCAGGTACACTGCCCTCTATCTCTAACAGATTTTTCTTGAAAACAAGTAGGTGATTTATCACAATATCTTCAATCATAAGTTTATAAGTTTCCTGATACCTGTCATAGTAGTTGTTTATTGAAACTATCTTACCTTGCTCAATATCTCTCTTCTCAATCATCTTCAAGTTAGGTTTCCATACTTGTCTGTCACTTTCAGTTTTATTCTCTTCTCCCTTAGTCCTTTGTACTTTAGGTGGTGAATTTGGTTTGGTATTCCTAGTGCTTCTCTGAGATGCAATCTTAACTGCCTCTTCTTGTGATGTCTTTAGTGGTGGTGAAGGGGTGGTAACATCAATAATAGTGGAAGGTGGATTATCTACCATCACAACTTTAGGATGTGGAAGGGCCATAGTAGTAGTACTTGCCAATCCATAAGAATGTTCAACTAACTTCTTCTTTACTTCCTTCAACTCTTCCTCAGTCAATCATGCCTTAATACAACATTAATGAATAATGTTGTCTAATTTTCTTTTCCTCAAGCCTCTTGTCTGTTTCTCTCTTACTTTCCATTTTTTCTTCATAAGTGCCCCATCTTTCCTTAGATGTATCTACTTCAGATGCCAAAACATATTCAATCTGCATAGTTAAGACTTCAGAACTAACCTCATATCCCATAGGATAACACCATTTCTTCCTTGGAATAAATGATTCAAAACATACATAGTCTTTCTCAACCATAAAACATATCGTGTCCTTATATTTTTCAACTAAGTCTTCAAGAATCCTGTATCTCTCTTTCATCTGCCTTTGAAGAATCTTAATCATGCCAAATAGCTCTCCATCAACCCATGTTCTATTCTGTCTTCAGTAGCTCTCATAAATCTGAATGCTAGTAGGTATCTCTTTTCTCCAACCACTTGGGTGCATTCCTAGAAATTTATGCTCAATGTGATTGTACATGTGGACTAATAGTGAACCAAATCTGAAGGTTTTTGACTTGTCTTTCTTTATAAACTTGACATTCTCCAAAAACTATTATGCTAATACTTTGCATAGGTTATACTTAGTATTTTCTTTCACCATTATGTAAGCCATCATAATGACTCTTGCAGATACTAAATTAGGTCTACTACTATAGTGAAATTTGTATCCTAGTATCATAGTAATCAATCTCACATCCTACAGATAAATGTCATTCATTGTCATAGCTTGCCTATCCATTTTGAGTGTGTTAGGGTTTCAACTTGATTATTTATATGTTTCTTCTCCATAAGGATGACCCTAGTATTATCCAGTCTAGTCATCTCATGTATTAGTTGACTAAAAATCTTTACAGGTTGTTCCCCTATCCAGATAAACTGATCATGAACTCTTCTAAGCAATATCTTAAACCATTCCTCTTCGTTGAATTTGTATAAGTCCAAAATTTTCATAATGTTTAACTCGTCTATATGTTTGAACTCATCTCTCATTTTTCCATTATCAATCATGTAATCCATCTCAGTAGAAATATCATCAACACCTAGTATGTCATACTTGCAATGAATGTATTCCCTAATGTCTTCTACATACAAGACGTCATGCAGGGTCTGGGAAAATGCTCCTTTAGGGTCATCTTCACATGACTCAAAAGGATGTTTCTTAAAATTGAATCTAGTTCTATCCACAAAATCATATATCAAAGGTACATCCATAGCTTCTATATATGTAAATGATGTAAATACCTTTTACATGCTGAATTCTGAGTATTTTCTTTGATCAATCATGCAATGTAAATGTTAGATAGTCTGAATCTCTCTGCTCTTTGATCTCCTTAGGTCATTTCTCATCAAATGGTAAGGAAATAGATAACCATTAGGTTCTTTATACATTGTTAAGTGTTAAGAACTCACATTACCCAATGTTGTCTAGTCAGTCATAAATCTTGCGATCATAATATATGCATCATCCAATGTTGTGCTCTTAAATATATGTTCCATGATGTCAGCCAATATCATTTCTAAGCTCGCTAGAGCTTACTCCACATTGTCAGGGGTTGGATATATTCTATTGTGCTCATCCAATGCTCCCCCTAAGGCCATGCTCAACCATTTAGGTCAATTATTCTTTGTTATCATCAGGTGAAGATCTAGTAGCATATATTGTCTCTTCCTGAACCAATATCTCACTTGTTTCTTTGATTTTCCATATCTTACCACTATTGTTATCTTCTAATTTCTTGAAACAACTATCAAAATCACTCTTGAGTTCTGCAAGACTTTTACCAATATAATTGTCATTCTTCCTTGTATTCATACGAGGTGGTGCTCTTCTGTTATTTACTCCATTATACCTACAAAAATTTTCTATATGATTTGGATTGTTGCATTTGTAACATATAGGAGGTATTATGTCTTGATTTACTTGCATCTTAAAATACTTCACAATGTGTCCAATGTTATTAAATTTGTAGCATCAATATTTGCATCTGTTTTCTCTTCTTGATTCTATGAACATTCAACTTCATTGAAGCCAATACCAGTCATATCTCCTTTAGGTTTTTGTCTTTCTCTTTTTTCATTGAACAAGTCACTACTCATGTGAAGTTTCTCAATGTTTTTCTTTGTCTCAACAAGTTAACCCTTTATGATATGATTGTATTTCTCTAATTCTAGATACTTGTTATTGTAATGGCCAGCCTCATTCTTCATTTGTTCCATTAGAACATTTGCATTTTTAAAAGCTTCTTCAATCTTGTTCTTATCATCTTTTTCTTGTTGAATCTCTTTATCCATTATTTCACTTTCAATCTTCAAGGCATCATTCTCTTGTTCAAGTTTCTTTATATGGTCTGAGTTTTCATTGTCTGAATCTTCTTTAATATGAACCATAAGATCTTGTCTCTGACTTCTGGAAATTTCAAGTTGGTCTTTAAGTTTCTTGATGAATCCATCAGCTCTCCTTAATTTGAATCTCAAGTCATCATTTTCTTCTTTTTCTTTATCAAGGTCTTCAAGTGAAGCTTCAAATTTCTCTTGCAAATTATTTGAATCCATTTTTATCTCCCTTAAGTTGTTAAGATTTCTTTCCAAGGGCCAAAAGATCTGATACCAATTGTTAGGAGTAAGTAATACTGAGAGGGGGGTGAATCAATATTACAACACTTAAAATAAACTTTAAACAGATTCCACATAAACCATAAACTTGCTGAAATGAAAAGAGCATAAACAAATAACACAAAATTCATAACACCATTATTTGTTGTCAAGGAAACCCTGGCCAAGGGAAAACCCTAGTGGGGATGGTACCCACAAGCATGCACTAAAGTATAATGTCCCTATTAGGAGACCTAGCCCTGTTAGGAGCAGAATATTACATAGTCAAATTCCTTTTTAGAGGAATACAACCCTATTAAAGGTATACAACACCCTGTTAGGGGCCAACTAATCTTACAACTCTTACAACAAAACTTCTGTTACAAAGTGTTCTTCAATAATGAACAAAAATAAGAATCTTCAATGCTTAGATGGTTCCAATCATAGTACTCCAATGATCTCTGTCATTCTTTTCTCTTCCAACATCAATCTTCCATATCTCTCTCTCATATATTGACTTTACAAAAATTCTTCATATATATATATACATATATATCTTTCTCATTACCAACTAGGCCCACTTAACAATATTTACACAATCGACTCTCAATACAAAATATAATTAATAATTCAAAGGGTAAATACATAGTTGACACTCTTACATAACCAAAATATAGATTATCCATAATCATAATCCAACTTAGCTTGCCAGGAGTCCATGTCATACTCTCCAAATCATCGTTATTATCCAACTGCTCTATTTCGTTGTTCTATTTTTGTCTGCTTTCTTTAAATCTCTCCAACTCTCTATAATCATCACCAGAATCAAATTGATCTTAGATTTATGTCATACATACCCCATAGTATCTTACTCTAAGCTCTCTCTCCATAACTCATCGATATTGATCTTCGATACCCAAAATAACTTTGTATTTTTGCTTCTATACTTTGTCGATTCCAGAACTAAATCACCAAAATGTAACTTCAATTCAATCGATCAATATGCCAAATATGTTGTCATATATGACAACCAAAAAGTGATTCATAACATACAAAAGTGATCACTTTCCAACAAGTACTAGATCTATGACTTGAAATTGTCTAGGTTTCACTTTCTTGTTATTTCCTTTTGGCATCCTTTTATGATATATCTTGAGATGATCAAAAACATATTGTCTATGGTAATCCAACATTTATAATTCTTGGACCATATCTATGTGGTATTGTTCATGTGTGACTAGGCCTTTTAAAGATATCCAGAAGGAAGGGATTTCAACTTAAATGGGAAAAAGTGCTTCTGCAACCTAGACAAGAACAAATGGTGTGGCTCCCATTGGTGTTCTAATGCTGGTTATATACACCCATAATGCTAGATTTAGTTGCAAATTCCAATCTTTTCCATATTTACTCATAGTTCTATGTAGGATTTTGAGAATATTCTTGTTTGATTCCTTAGCTTGTCCATTACCCTAAGGATAATAGATAGAAGAACAATGCTGAGTGATATGAAACTATGCAAAAATTTCATCAATATCTTGATTTTTTAACTGTCCCCCATTGTCTGGTACAATAGATGAGGGTATATCGTACCTACAAATGATGTAGTTCTAAATGAATATGCATACTTGTTTCCTAGTGGCTTTGATTAGCGACACTACTTGACCCACTTTGTGAAATACTCAGTGGTCGTGATGATGTATTTATGTCCAGTTGAGGAGTTGGGATAGATTTGTCTAACAAGATCAAAGGCCCATTGCTGAAATGTCCAATGTGTTATAAATGGTATTAACTCCCTGGCTGGAGCATGTATGAGATTTCCATGAGTTTGGAATTTTTGAAATGTTCTAGCATATTGAATAGCATATTTTCCATTGTAGGCCAGTATTAGCCTACCCTTAAGAGTTTTTTAGCTAGTGATAAACCATTCAAATGAGATCCACACACACCTTCATGGACCTCTTTTAATGCATGATTAGATTCTTCAAGTTCTAAACACCTAAGTAGCGTTCCATCAAGACCACACCTATATAAGTCAGTAGTAATGATTACGTAATGTGATTCTATCCTAATTAGGGATCATTTTTCATTTATGGATAGGCTATTAGGTAAGAATCAATCTTTAGGATAAGCATATATATTGTTGTATCGAGAAGGGTTTTGAATATTTAGAGCACAGATTATCTGGGTTTCAGGTGCATCAAATGTGGGAAAGGGTAACTCTTCCACCAAGAAGTCATAGAGAAACTGATTTTCTTCTAGTTGTAACATAGATGCTAGTATTTCCATTGCATCTACAACTTTGTTTTCCATTCTTGGGAACTACTAAAATGTAATGAAGAAAAATTACTTCTTGAAATCATCTACCATTTTATTTTAAGGCATTAATTTTTCCTCTCGGGTTTGATACTCACCATTTAATTGGTTAATAATGAGTTGAGAACCTCCATATATGTGCAACTCTACAATATTTCATTCTATAGCCAGCTAGAGACTGTTTGCCAAGGCTTCATACTCTAAGATATTCTTAGTGCATGGAAACATTATTTTATAAGCCTTAGGTATCTTGTATCACTGGGGAGTAACAAATAGAACACCCTCTCTTGATCCTTTTTGAGTGAAGGAACCATCAAAGTACATTTTCCATGAATATTTTGTTAAATGCATTATAGTTTCATATGGAAATTCAATCATCAAAGGTGTTTCATCCTGCAATGGTGACTTAGCTAGTTGATCCACTATCACTTGTCATTTGATTTCTTTTTGGTCCACATATTCTATATTAAACTCACTAAGTATCAAGACCCACTTTTCTAATCTTCCTATCAATGTCACCTTACTTAGAAGATACTTCAATAGATCAATTTGGCAATTAGCCTTGCTGTGTGAGGAAGCATGTAATGTCTCATTTTATTTGATGCAAAGACAAGTGCTAAGAAATCTTTCTCCATCCCACTATAATTGAGCTCATAGGAGACTAATGTCCTGTTGATATAGTAAATGGATCGTTCCTTCTTGAGTTCATACTCTTGTGCTAG
Organism: Thuja plicata; assembly: GCA_018584345.1. Lineage (NCBI taxonomy): Eukaryota > Viridiplantae > Streptophyta > Pinopsida > Cupressales > Cupressaceae > Thuja > Thuja plicata. The sequence goes on along the minus strand of MU224354.1, from coordinate 3,910,833 downwards.
AAAAATCCTAGTGATGTTTTTGTAGCTAGAATGTAGAGAATCAATGGTTTCCATGAATAGGAGCCAATAGGATAGGTGGATTTTATAGATATCTTTTAATTCCTTAAAATTATTCTTGCAATGTTCATCCCATTGTAAATTCACTCCTTTATGAAACAATTTTTTAAAGGGTTGCACTTTGTCTTCTAGTTGACACATGAATCTCCTTATGGATTGAAGCCTACTCTAAATCATTCTCATTCAAATTATATTGTGAGGTGGTTGTATTTCCATGATTTCTTTCACTTTAGCTGGATCTACATCGATTCCTTTTGCTGAAACTATAAATCCTAGTAGCTTCCCTAATTTGACACTAAATGCACATTTATTTGGATTGAGTCATAATTGAAACTGCTCTATTCTATCTAAGATTTACTGCAAGTCCTCAATATGAAAATCTCTTCTTCTTGATTTAACCAAAGTATCATCCATATAGTCTTCCATGTTTTTAAGCATCATGTCATGAAATCTCATCGTTATATCCCTTTGATATGTTTCTCCAGCATTCTTTATTCCAAATGACATTACATTCCAACAAAAGGTACCCCATGCACATGTAAATGTTGTCTTTTCTTGGTACTTAGGTGTGATTTTGATTTGATTGTGGAGAACCATCCATAAGCGAATATATCTCATACCCTTTCATAAGATCTATGATTATGTCAATATTAGGTAGTGGGAAATCATTCTTTGGACAAGCCTTGCTAAAATCTATAAAGCTCGTGAAAATTCTTATAGATTTATCTACTATATAAACATGGACTACATTATAAATCCATCCCGCATAGGCAATGACTCTTATAAATCCATCTTTCAAAAGCTTTTCAAGTTCTATCTTTACTAGCAATGTGACATGTGGATGCATTTTTCTTAGTTTCTGTTTGACCGATTTTATCCTAGGAGAAATAGATAAATGATTCATTATAAATTCAAGATCCAATCTAGGCATGTCAGAATAAGACCATGCAAATTTAATCTTATTTTCCTTGAGTAATTAAGTGCATTATTCTTTCTCTTCTTATGATAACGATTGTGCAATATGAACTATCTGTGGACCTTCATTTGTTCCCAGAGTGGCTGGTTGTGTTGGTTCTATCAATACTGAAGATCTTCCTTGGAAATATTTGTGGAGAATATCAAGAATAACATATTTTGGATCCTCTCAGAGGTTTTCACCATCATATATGTCTTTTTTTTTTAATTTTTTAGAATCTGATACTACCACAACATGGTTTTCACCATCTATTATTTTTTCTTTTTATTTTTCAATTTAAGACTAAGAAACTTGATATCCTCCTCTATCAAATTTATGCTCCTTGTACTGGTGGAAGAGAGATAGGGTTCACAAGCATTGAGATAGCAAGCCAGGGTATATTCATTGGACAAAATTATTATGTTGGTAGGTTCATATTTAGTCTAGTCAATTATCTCAGGGTTTATCAATGATACAGATTCAAAAGACTCTAAGGATAGCACCACATTAGTGTCAAGACTATTAACCAACAAGATAAATTATGTTAAGTTAGATTCTATAGTGCTTAGATAATTAAGAGTCTTATTGGAACTATTAGGGTCATTGTTAGTGTCATGAGAACCTAACTCTAGTGATCTAACATTTGTGTTTTCTCCCTCTTCTCTTTCTCTTGTTCTATCAAGGATTTCTAATATCCTTTGGTACTCCTCTTTTCCTATTAAGATCCCTTTTTCTTCATCAATTATACTAGGGATCATCGCATAAACCAATCTTGTGACAATGTTTGTAGTGTGGGTAGTGTTAGAACTTTCTCCTCTTTCTCGTAAAGGTGCAAATTTTTGGATCACATCTACCTCAATATCCATGGTAGAATAAAAAATGTGATCTAATTCATAATCATGTGAGTCTGATATATTGTCATCAAATCAGTTTACAAACTTAGTAATAGTTGTTTTGTGAACCATATTGGCTATTTGTGTATCAAAGTGTGACAGATCAAGGACATGGGTGATTGTGACCAATTGCCCCTAATTTGGATGTAGACTCTCTTGTTGTCTTATAGAGGAAACTTCTTCAAGGATGTTTGATCTAATGGCTTCTCCTCTAATGTTTCCTCTCTCTTATTTTTCTATATGTGCTTCTTCATGGTATTCCCCTCCTTGTTGAACCTCCTGAGCATTATCCACCCCTACTTCTTTATCATTTTCTAGTTCTTGGAATTTTTTTATGATAACAAGGGAATATGGTGTTTTTATTGTTCTCTGATGTGAGTGGGTACATAACATTCTCCTTGATACTCCAAGTTTTCAGTTCCTAGATGTAAAAATCTCTCATATGTCTATGGTATTCCTTCTATTGCCTCTTCTTCTTCATCACTCCCTTTGTCAAATATTGGACCATCTGTTATGGCAGGGTGTTTGGATTCATTAAAGCCCAATCTTATTTTGTCTTTGGTCTCCCTAAAATCTATATGAATAGGTTCAATGAGACCTTTACCTTTATCTCCTAAGGGTCCTTTTCCTTTATAACCCATTCATTTCAAAATATCATAACCTTTTCCATATTTGTTTGGAGATATTTCTACCTACTTTACTTCACTTTCACCCTTTTCCTATTTATATAGCCATGATAAGGCAACTCTGTCTTAACTATCTTCTTCTTGAGAGGTTGTAGCTCTGACCATTCCTGTGGCTTCATGAATAGCCAATACCTTTGAGGCTACAAGTGTAAATAGTGTTGAGGGTTTTCCATATGATTTTGGAGATAAGGGGAGATTAAAAAATGATGACATTGTATCCAGTTTGTATTTACCCATGCTAGTTTCTTCAATTTTTAGGGATTTCCCAAAGCTTATCATTACCATATCTTTTGATGTTTCAGTTGTAAAATATTAAGGAACTTCTTTTGTGTGAGTAACCATGCTATCTTCTTTCACATAATTGTAGGAGTACCTCAAGTCAACCATAATAGTAACCTCTACCCCAGTGTCTGGGAATTTGATACATTAATGATACATCAATGGAACTACTTGCATATCATGTATCCATGGTCTAACCAATAGTATTTTGTAAGCTAATATAAAATCAAGAACTTGATAGATCACATCTTTTTCTATTGGGCCTATCTTGATAGGTAGCACAACTAGTCCTTTGGACAATCTTTCTTCTTCATCATATGCTTTAATGGTTATCTTCCTTTGAGGGCCGATTGCATTTTTTGAAAACCCTAGTGCCTTTACCATAATAAAGGCCTAAATGTTAAAACATGCACCTCCATCTATCAAGACAAGCTTTACTTGATGTTCTTAAACTAGAATCTCAATATGCAAAGGTTGATTATGTGGATGATTCAAATATTTTTCATCTTCTTCTAAAAAGGAATGATAGTGAGGAGATGCTATATGACCAACCATAGCCTAGAATTTGTCTATGTATTTTGGGGCATTGGATGCATGTAGGGCTTGTTCAAGGAGTTCCCTATGTACTAGAGAGATCTTTAGTAACCCAAATATGGATATTTTACCTGAAGTTCTTTACAATTGGTCTATCAAGTTGTAATTAGCAGATGGTAAGGGAACTATTTGTCTTGTTGTAGCTGGTTTTGGAATTGTGATAACAAGTAGTTTAGAAAATTTTGGTTTCTTTGATGAGGAATTGACCCCTTTGATCATAACCTTGTCTTAACTGCATGTTACCACATTCAAATGTACAGCTTTGTCTTTTAAACCCTCAATAGTGATCATATTGATTGATGTTTCTTTTACTTCCAACATGTTGATCACATTACCGGTATTTGAATAGGTGTATTTAACTTCATTTCCTTTAGATTTAGAAGCTTCTCCCTTTTTCATAATTGGGAAATGGTTTGGTGAATTTCATATGATCCTCTTTCAAAGTATGTCCTTCCAACTTGATCTTATCTCCATTTATGAAATCTTGAATGACATGTTTGAGCTTAACACAATCATTGGTCGTATGTCCTTTGTTTTGATGGAAGGAACAATAGTAATTATCATTCCACCACCTTGGTTTTACTTTTGGTTCCCATGGATGTGACTCTGATAAGGTAATGATTTTGTTTTCCAAAAGAGTCCTTAAAACCATTTCAAGGGGGTCTTCAAATGGATTGAGTGTACACCTAGGTCTAGACATCCAAGGCTTATTCTTGTTCACATAATTGTTTTCTCTTGGAATTCTTGTTGTTATTGTCTTAGCCTCTTTTCTTCCTTGTAGGATACTTGTAAGATTAAACACAACTAGTTTAACATTTGCATTGGTTGTATCCACAACTCCATCATTAACAACATTTTTGTTCTTGTTCCACCATTTAGGTTTATCCTTGTTGTTGTAATTGTTGTTATTGGGGGATTTATTGTCTTTATAAAGTGTGATTTCTCCTTTTCTAACCATGATGTCTTCAACTCAAATGACGTTTTTAATCACTCTGTCAAAACTAGGAGATTCTTGCATTTGAAGAGCATAATTCATTTCTAGCACCAAGTTATTGATGAATATTTTCATCTTTTTTGATTCGGGTATTTGTCTAAAATACCGTGCAAATATCTTTCTCCATCATTGCAAGAAATTGTTAAAAGGATTACTAGTTTATTGTTTTGTATTATATAGATCCTATTAGGAATAATAGTCCACAACACAACTAAGAGGAGGGTGAATCAGTTGTGAGAAAGATTATTAAACATTAAAATTTATACACAAAAATTTCATCCAAATGATAACAGAGTAAATGCCAACATAATAACACAATCCTTTGTTGTCGAGAAAAGTCTATTAAAGGTAATACCCTGGTGGGAATTAGCACCCACAAATAATATACTGAGATTATAGTATAAATGTTAAAATATGTAGCCTTGTTTGGAGCTTATTGATGCATTACAGTATACAGTCCCTATTAAAGGATGGACCCTATTAGGATTCAAGAGTAACAGTGGGCTCACTACCTAAAGATGGTTAAAGCCATCCTCAAGACTTATAGTATGAAATACAAGTGTATATAGAAAATATACAATCCAGTGAGTTGTATGATATCAATTGTCTTTGCTTGGTCAGTTCCAATGAAGTAACTGTTGGAAATACAATAATGGGAAAGCAAGATATTGAGAGGGGGTGTGAATCAGATCTTCAAAATTAAACACTTAAATTAAACTTGATCCACATCCATACATATATGAATCTAAAGTAATCTCAGTAATCTCAGATAGCAATCATGCAATGAAATAAATAACGCATAACACAATAACTTGGTAACCCAGAAACCCAAATAGGTAAAACTGGGGTGGGGATGACACCCACAAAATTTTCCACTACTGCAATAATAAAGTGTACCTGTTAAGGTTACAAATGTTGATTACAAAATGTAAT
>MU224354.1:3871113-3885501 GCA_018584345.1 Thuja plicata | reverse complement strand
TAACGTGGAAACCCTGTTAAGGGAAAAACCACTGGGACCGGTACCCCAAATTTTCACTCTTCTGAAGTGAGCCCTGTTAGGAGCCAACCCTATTAAAGGTTACAAACACACTTTTAAGTGCGACCTTATTAGAGGATTTTCAATACATAGGTTGTCACTAAGTATCTAGCATCTACGCTACCATCCTTGAATCAGTCTCACGACTGTCAATAGGCTTTATGCAAATCTTACTACCATCCTTGAATCAACCTCCTTCTTAGACTATCAATAGGATTTAGGTAAGACCAGTGCTACTATCATGAGTCAACCTTTTGGTAATCTGTTAGGATATACCTTAGTTACAAAAGACTGTTAAGTCCTGCTCTGTTAAGAGACTTAATGCTTCAATGGTTAAATTGAAACAAAATGACCTATTTCTAATGCAACTAAATTGCAGATTTTCAGATCTATTTACTTACAATATCTTTTTGATCAATGTATCAATACAATTCCTTTGTACTTAACTCTTTCTGCTCTGTGTTGCTGTGCTTTACTGTCTGTCGGTGTCTGGAGAATCTTTTAGCTCTCCCTCAACTTGATTGATTAGGACTGCATGAAGTTAATCCTTCATCACTTTTTCTTTAGCATCTTCTATTAGTTCACTCCCCTATGTATCTGATTGCTTATTGACCACACAGAGAATGAATTATGCTTATCTCTTAAATAGACATGATATTCCTTAATTCTTGGTTCTTGATTCTTGGCATGAAAAACAAACCAGCCAAATTGATTTACGACTTTAACTCCTGATTTATCTCATAGTTATCTTCTTTCCAACTGTGTAACTCATCTTTAAATCACTTACTTAACTGTGGTAAAACAAATCAAACAACCAGTTAAGTCTATCTTTTAGCTTTTCCAGCTAGATATTTTGTCATTTTTTGATCTCTTTGTTCTGTCAGTCAATTCTGTAGTTCGTCTCCAGTGACAACAGCCAGTTCCGTCAGTGTCGCTTCAGTTAGCTTCGGGATCTTTTTCCATCGGGTATCATTGGATCTTTCTCATTGGGCAACAATGTTTTTAGCTCATCGGGCATCCTTTGATTCTGCTTTGTCAGGCAACACTATCTTTTTCTCGTCGGGCATCACTGTGACTTATCTCTATCTTTACCGATGGTGTGCACTCCATCGGTGTAGTCTATCACTTAGTGAATACTTGACTTTTATGTATTGCTGAAAGCATAACCTTTATTCCATTGATTCTCTGAAGTCTTTGGCATTGTGTGTATGACCATATAGATGATATCAAGTCGACATCAATGACAATACAAACCATTAACAGATTTAATGTCTTGCATAATCTTCAACTTAATATAGTCAACCATTTAATTAGTTACATGTCATCACGTTTATCCAAGGAAATGTGAGTGAGATTTTGATAGGACCAAGTGATAATTTTCAGCATCATAGGGTTAGAATGCCCTGATAGTGAGCTGGGAACTAAAGATATTTGAAAGTGAAATGATAATATGATGAGAATGATTGCTCAAAGACCTAAAAATCATGTGAGGTGCACTTACAACTTGACTGGTCAAAACTTCTAGATTTATTGAGAATGAAAATAGAATAAGACTGAGAGGAAAAAAGGGTATCCAAAACTATGAAGATCCAAATTCTGAAATGTGCCAAGACATTCTCTTCCCCATATGCGATCCCCCATATGCAATCCTAAAATGAGCGGATGCAAATATGCCCTAAGTTCAACTTACTAGATGTGATCCTAAAATAAGCTCATTTCTTAGATGCAACCCTAAATTACAGGATGTAACCTTGGATTTACTAGATATGAGTGCATTCACCAGATGTAACCCTAAACACCAAACGTGACTTTATGATAATTTTTTCTATGTTTTCCACTTGTTTTGAAAAATGAGGAAAATTTGTTTGATACTAGGGTTTTTTTGCTAAATTTTTGTTATTTTGAAGGTTTGTAATTGTTTGAGAGGTGATAGATTTGTGATGTTTATCTTTTGTTTGAAATTAATGCACACCAAGCAAGTTTTGTTAGGCTCCAAGCACATCAATCCCTATGAAATTGGCTTAGCATAAAAATATTTTCTCGTAGAATTAGGTACACACTCAAGAGATAATCAGAATACAACCATCACCATGTACGCAATGGCTCCAGTCATGATGTTGTATTATCCAACTCCAAGCGCTAATGAGGGCACAAAATGAAAAGTATCTTGGGGAGGTTATTGTCCTCCTTACACAAAGATTATCACCTTTCAGGAGTGAACAGGGTGGCTTTTATGCTATAGTATCTAGTATAGGTCTCTATTCAATTGTATCCTTTGCGCCCATGCAAGCACAATTTAGGTGTATATCCCCACAAAGAATATTAGCATAATAAATCACATAAACATGATTGAGACTATGAGGTCCTAATTCATGTTAGATGTGAGCTGAGTATAAGCTCAAAAGACATCTGAATTCTGAGGCTTTGGACCCAAGAAGTAAATTTTATTAATGTGAGTTAGATTGGTGTGGCTCACACCTTGTTCTCATGTGGGTCATTCCCAGGAGATATTTTCCTCAACCAGCATGCCCATCTAAAGGTTAAAGAAAGTAAAGAGGATTGACAACCTTGGATTCTAGATTTCTTATTCTCTACTAGGGAGAAGAGAAATACTCTCCTATCCATGTCATTTTTTCCTATCAATCACATCATGCAATGTTAATTTCTCCAAATTTGACGTCAAATTGTAATCTAACTTTAGATTTTTAGATTTTCCGAAAGGGAAAAGAGAATAATCCTCTGATTAGATTGAAAATTGACTTCAAATTTAATTATCTTATAAATCAATTGAAAAAAAACATGATTTTTAATTTCTTTCCTTTAGGAAACCTCCAAAACCACTCATTAGTAGTTTTTTTCATCTTTGACTTGTGTGCTCTCTATAAAATGTGTTGCAAAAAATGTTAGGCTACTTAAAATCACTTAAAAGTATCAAATTCACCCATTAGTTGTTAGAAATAAACTAATTATATAAATCAGGACACAAAATGCGATCCAAAAATTCAACTAAATGTGATCCTTAACTAAATGCGATCTAGGTCTAGATAAATGTGATTAAGGACCCTAAATGCAATCCTGAATCAACCAAATGTGATGTTTACCAAATGCGATCTTGGATTTCTAGGATGTGAGCCAGGATTGACCGGGTGCGATCCTATTTACAAGATGTAATTCTGTTCACCAAATGTGAATCTTCATTGTCAGACACAGAGTTAAAATGACATAAAATTTCTCAAAAAGAGGTAAAATATGGGGCTCAACTCCATGATGGGCGCCAAAAATATGTGTGAATATTGTACCTGCAAGAATCTGCAACACAACACTTAAATACATCATTAGATAAATGGTTAGTAATATCAAAATCAATTGAAAAACATAATAAACCAAAGGAAATCAACATTTTTCTTCCTGTTTAGCAAGAGTTTGATCTAGCTATGATATTTCTCTTAGAATATACATTAGATTAGTGACAATTCAATACTAAAATGGAAGATTCAACATGATATGAAACCATTAGTACGCATCTTAAGCTAAAAACATGGAAATTCTCAATTCATATGATCCTTTAAGAAAAATGAAATGTTCTCTAATTAGCTAAGAATGCATGAATTCATTTATGTAGCATAAGCCTAATGCAAGAGTGTAAAATTTTCTGATTGTTTGAGCTCAAAATTCACTCATTTTATGGAGGATTAATTGAAATGAGTGGTTGAGATTAATTCTTGAGGGGTGATCAGGATTAATCCTTGCTTGATCCATGTGGGGTGATTTGTGTGTGGTCCATGAATTGACTTTTCCCTTTGTGGCGAGTTGTAATTTAGAAGTGTTTATTTAATTTGCTTTAATTAATTACCATAGCCAAGGAATTTAATGAGGTTGATTTAATTAGAAAAGTCAAGGTAATTAATTAAGAATCAATGATATATTTAGTCATGGTTAATGCTTGATTTGAGGGATTTCAGTGAGTTTAAATAATTGTGCCAATAATCAAATAATTAGATTAGCATAATTAGGAGGAAGATCTGTAATTAAGGCAAACGGGGGTCTCAGGTTAGAGTAGTCTGATTTAGGGTGGTTACATTTTCCCCTCTTTGAATTGATGCACGATCAACGTAGTGATTCAAAGAACATCTAATGTTGACCTCAGAGAATAATTTGATGATTGAAAATTACGAGCTTGATTGAATTTTTTTTTAGAGATGATACCACTCTTGAACTTGATTGAACTAAGACTGGTAGTACTGAATTTTAACTTTATTGAACAAAGATTGATTGGAGAGGTCAGTTCCGAACTTGATTGAACTAGAATTGATAGTATTGAATTTGAACTTGATCAAACAAAGGTCAGTAAGAAGCTATTCAAAAATTTGATGCGATGAAGTTGAATACTTGATAGATTGATCTGAAATGGTTAAGAAACCATAGTAATAGATAACTCAACTAATGTGATTATTTGACAGTCCCAAATTGATTAAAGGAAACTGACATGCCCCTATACATTTGATGACAAAGTCAATTTGATTACATTCTGATTTGGAATCGTTGATTGCTTAGATGTGAAAAACTGATTGAATTTAGGTATGATCATGCCCCCTTGAGAATGAAATCAAAATAAATCCTGCTTTGAAAAGGTGACATGGATGAGAAAGTGTTTTGAAATGTGATTGGATCAATAAGATTCAATTAGGAGATGAATTAGAGTGAAGATGTGTTGATAGGAACACATTTTGACTAAGTTTGACTACTTGAAATGCGTAGTTTGAAATAATTTTAGACCAAGATTTTGATGAAAAAACATGCATATGTTGTTTAGGAACAATTGAGAACACTTTGGCAAGCATTAGGTAACATTTTCTACATATTTGGATCAATTCTTCATTTGTTTGTAGGACGTGAGTAACTCTTCCAAAATGATTACTGCATTAAAATGACATGATATTTATTTATTTGATTTCATTTCTGACAGATTTGATGAGAAACTGATAAATTTAGGACAATCTGCTTAGTGTTCAGGAGGTCATGGCAGTCCTAAAGAGATTAAATTAAGCCCAAAAGATCAATTTACTCATTCATTTTCACTTTTTACCATAGTAATTTCTTGAGCTCTGGAGAGAAGATGGTGCTCCCTATGGAGAAGCATCAATTTGAGCCCGGTCATCAACATCATAGACCTACACATAATGCATCATTAGTGAGTACCCAAAGACCTTTCATTTTATGCTTTTTGTTTGAATTTTTACCTTATTTTACATAAGTTTTAGGCATTAGAGTCTAGGGTTGCATTTGGGGTTCCATTTCGCACCCAGTCAATCCCATGTTTCATTTGGGGATCCAAAAAATCCTAGATCGTATCCTGTTGAAATAGGATCACATGCCACATCTATTAGAGGATTGCATTAGGTCCAAGCTGCCTCTAGTTTGTCTCAAACAATAAATCATCGTATCTTGTCTAAACAGGATCACACCCATATTTATAACTTACATCTTATCAAAATAGGATCACATACAAGAATCTAGATTACATCTAGTCATAAGAGGATTGCATCCAGTAAATAAGTCACACCTTGTTAGAACATGGTCGCATCTGGTGACAAGTTGTTGATTGCTGAGTTTGGAGTAAATTGTTGAATTTTCCATGTCATTTTGGTTGTAAATTTTTTTTATCTATTTGGTCTTTTAACTATTTATGTAGGTTACGTTGATCTAGAAACTAATGTACTTTCTTTCTGTCTTGCAAAATTGATTAGGTGTTGTCACTTTCCAATGTCTGAGGCATGTATGTGTGTTAACCTTATCAGAGAAGTTGACCGATGAGGAGCAACACCTTGTGAGCCGGTTAGGATTAGGTAGCTTAGTGGATTTAACCAATATTAGGGTAAATCAAGGGTTGTTGACAGCTCTTGTCGAGAGATGGCACTCAGAGTACAATACATTCCACTTGCTGGTAGGTGAGATTACTTTCACACCAAAGGATGTGTGGCATATTATGCATATACCAAGATGAAAGGTTCATTACGAGTCTACCTTTATGTGTATTATGTGTATACCAATTATGGATTATTATGTGTATACCAGTTATGGGATGATAGGTTCTTTGAATTATACCTTTCCTTTATTCAAATTTATAGAAGACCTTCCTCCACCACCAAGTTTTCTTCCTCTCTGAAATATTTCACCTCTTCCTCTTTATCTTTGTTCATGTCTTTTGTTCAATTTATCCTCATCTATTAGGGCATATTGATAAGGTTCTTCTACACTCTGCAACTTAACCAAACTGATATCATCTTGAAAAGATGTCCTCAATAATTTAAGATACCTTGAAACCCTTTCAACATCATCATCTATATGACCAGATCTTATATCTAACCTATAAAATTCCTCGGTATGCTCCTTCATAGCAAGATCCTTTTGCTTTAGGGTTTCCAATTTTCTGAACAAACTTACTTGGTAATTAGTAGGTAAGAACTTAGCCTGCAATTTTTTTACCATCCTATCCCACGATTTAATCTTTTGCTTCCCTCTTCTACGTCTATGAGTCTACAAATGTTCCCACCATAAAGATGCATATCCTCTCAACTTTGTGTAAGAATACTTCACCTTTTTATCATCATCAGTATCCTCATAATGAGATTATTTCTCCATCTCTATGATCGAATCAAGAAATTAATTTGAATCCAAATTTCCATTATAATAAGGTGGATTGAACTAAGGTCTTTCAATTACCCTAGTTAGGGGTTTTATAAACCTATCATCTCCTTATTCAAGTTTGGGTTTCTCTTTTCCTCCTTCAGCTACTTGTTCATTTCTTTCTTCCTCTTCATCACTTACATCTTCAATGTATCGACTTCTTCTCTAGGCCATTTCAATAACTTCTAATCTAGATACAATTTATCTCAACAAATCCATCACAACTAGATCTTCATCTCTCCTTCCACCTCAAGCATTTCCTCTCTGATCCATCTTCACACAATTCCTCTACAATTATAGGTTAGATCCTCACTCTTCCACCCCACAAAAAATCAATTCAGGACTTGACAAACTTAGAAACCAAGATCTACCTTAACAGATTAGAAAAATTGGTTTTGATACCACTTGGTGCAGTCATAGATGGAGAAACCTTGATGAGACCAGTCCAACCCTGCAACAAGATTTACACAGTGGAAACAAAAACTCAAACAACAAGAGATATAGAGAATGAGAGATTAGATGTTTGCATCAACCATATTCATGAGATTACATTAAATTGACCAGAAACATACATTCTAGGCATACATACCTGATTACAACTTGAATTTTGTATTATTTACAATGATAACCTTTAAGTGGTTGTCTATCTAAGAATTGCCAAACTAGACATCAATTACATCAATTTAAAGAAGATGAAATAATCAGAGCTACCAAGACCATAGATGAACAAGATACAACAAAGGTTGCCTAAGCAATGGTACCAGGTAATTTTCCCATCATGGTACAAGCTATTCAAATTGAGAGTAAAGCACAAAATAAGACACCTGAGCATGTCATAGACACAACTGAAGACAAGTGTGATAAACAAGGTAAAGAGATCAAGCATAATGGAGAATAAACAAAAGGTGATGCACCTAAAGATACCACTGATGCTACAGACAAAGGTGAAGGTAACACAAAAAAGATGGTAGATACTTCTACTACTGACACATGGTCAACTACCGAGGCACCTTCTCAAGGATTCACATGCATTGAGACATCAAAGCAAGAAACTTAGCAATAGGCTGAATTGTCACTAAAGGATCAATTGTCACTAACATTATAACTAAAGCCCTTATAATGTTATAACTGAAGCCCTTATAATTCTACAGAAGTTATGCACTTTAGGTCACTTCACTATCGAGCTTAGTGAAAAGATGAAGCAATTAGATGAAGATCTAAAAGATAGTGCTAACAGTCTTTCAATCAAGAAACATGCATTGCAGATGCATTACACCAAGGTTCTACAAACATAGTGGTTGAGACTTGATCTGAAGAAGGAAGAGGAAAAGATAAGAGAATAGGTAACCGAGCTACATGCTATGTTACTACCACATTTAGTTTTGATGTAGAAGCATGTGACATTGGCAAAGAAATTTATTTCCACCCTAGAGCTATCAGTTACAGAAAGCATATATGATATGAATGCTCAACTAAGACAAGAGCTATTGACCCTTGAGCATCTAAAGGAGGAATGGGAGAAGTTAATGGAAACTCTTCAGATAGCCCATCCTAACAGTTTTGACAAGTTGTAAGTTTATTTTTTTTGTCATTAATTTCTAAAAAGGGGGAAAAGATATGTATACATGTACAATAAGGGGAAAACATATATATATATATATATATATATATATATATATATATACACATATATATATACCAAGCATGTACAAAGGGGGAGTCACTATGTATAAGTTTTTGTGTGTATACTACATCTACATATACAAGTTTTTGATACTAATGCCAAAGGGGGAGAATGTTACTCCAAATGAGCTTTGAAGGTTGTCATTAGTATTCAAGCATTCAAATACCTAGTTGATAACAGAGTCACAGACAAACTAGTCGATATGATCATCGAGTGCAGAGTTAATCGAGTGCACTGATCATGTACATAGTTAACTGAGTGAAATGATCACCGAGAAGATAGACTTACCGAGAAGCAGTGTATACTGAGAACACAATATGCACCAAGATACACATAGAACACTGAGTACTAAGAGATAGTATTTACCAAGTAAACCAGCGGTCTTATAAAAGTTTGTAATGGCACATCAATCTAGGTAACAATTTTTTTGCTGACCTGGATAATGGTTTACATTGATCAAGGAGAACATTAATTATGGATTCATAGCATGGATTGTTTATATCTCCTATGTTTATATGATCAAGGTAAATTGTATACACCGTTGATCTTAGGTTTTGTAAGATATTATAAAACCCTAATTAGGTGAAGAAGTTTGATATATTTAATGTTACAATTTCATTTTTATAACATATGCTGATCAAGTAATGATCAAGTATCTGCCATACTATGGACATCAGAGATCAGACAAGGGTTTTAGGACAAGGACTACATTTAAAAGTATTCAGTTTTTAGAACAAAAGGTATTATCATTCACATTAAGGTGATAGATTTATATACACTTAAATGATCTATATCCACAATATCGAGATTGTAATTTTTTTAGATCACACAACTTTGTTACTCTCTGATAATTGTAACGATCCTAAAATATCCTAACAGAGTAGACTTAACTATCTTTGTAAAAATATCTTAATCAAGTGCACACATACTTTGTGTTTCTCAATCCTCACATGAGGTAGATCTAATCAATCTTATTGTTACTCATGATAGGGTAAGGTCACCAGAAGTGATCAATATTTGTAAGCTTTAACATGCTACTTTATTTACTGCAGTAGTGAATTTTTGTGGGTCTCATCCCCACCACAATTTTTACCTTATGACAGGGGTTTTCTATGATACCAAAATACTAGTGTCATTAGTACTTAAATTTCATGTATGTTTATTATTTGGTTTACATGCATTTACATTTGAGCAATGACATTACATGTTTGGTGAAAGTTATCTACTCAGTCCATTATAACAAAATATTTGATTACAAAGATTTGTTTGAAAGTTTTTAAGTGTATTGATTCACCCCTCCCCTCTTAATACACACCTTTCCCTTATCCCAACATTTAATTGGTTTCACCCTAATAGATTTTTTCATTTCATGAGAATTATCTTCTCCATGGTTTTTCCCATTTTTGGTTTTCCACATAAATCTTGATGTTCTCTATGTTGTTGTTCCTATGTTTTCATATTTATTTTTTCTATGGATGTTTAATGTTCTTAATCGATAAATCAAAAGTTGTTATTATTTTTATTTATTAGTTTACTGATAAATAAACATTTTTTAATTTGTATGGGAATAATTGATTCACCCCCTCTTAGTTATTCATCTTGATCAATAGGACCCTCATAGGATTTTTAACATGTCAAAAAAATATTGCACATGAGTGTAAGCATTGCTGTCAAGAAAGGGACTTGGTATGTGAGGTCACCATAAGGGTAAAAGGGAATCTTATGATCCTATTTCTATTTCATCCCTACACTCACTCCCATATCAACTGCTCTAGCCTTTTTCCCTACAACCTCCTTCATCTTGCTTCACCATGCACTTGGAGTGACCTTTGGGCCTCATGCAAAGTGGGTCAAAATTTTCATCTCTCTACTGCAGGATCTACCACTTATCACCTCTCTACCAAATATCCCACCTTTTTTTACATCGGTGAAAATGATAGACACCGGTGGTATCTAGTGCAGTGATGTACACCTAGTTTTCACTAGAACCATCCACTAACTGTTACCCTAGCTTCCTAGAGAGCTCATGGTTGGTATATTAGATTGGAGAGATTCACCTCTATCCTTTAAGAGGGAGTTTGAGAAGGGCCTTATGCTAGAGTTTTTTTGCCCCAAGTCTTCTCTGGAAAATCCTCTCTTTGTTTTAGTCCTCATAGTGGAGAAAGCTATAGTGGAAGATGTTGGAAATGTGGTTAAATAATTCTTTTGATCTAGAAGGATTATTAAGGAGTTGAATTTAATTTTTATTGTCCTTATTCCTAAGCTCCCTGGTGCAGATACTTTTGAGGATTTTCATCCCATAAAATTATCCAAATTCATCTACAAAATTTTGTCTAAGGTTCTTATGTATAGATTATTTGTGGTGTTTCATCGCTTCATTATTTCCCAATAGAATGGTTTCGTCACACTTGGGAAAATTTTGGATTCCATTGTTACTGTACATGGGAATATTCACTTTCTAGAGAATTATAATCTTCAAAGATATTTATTAAAATTTATTTATCCAAAGCTTATGACCAGGTGGATTGACACTTTCTCATCAATATTTTGGCGGATTTAGATTTCAAAAACAACTTTCTTGATTTTGTTTGGAAACTCATTTCCTCTTCGATATTTTGAGTGCTTGTTAATTTCCCCCACCATTTCTTTGAGCTTTATAGGGGCCTCGTATAAGGTGACCCCTTGTCTCCTATTCTCTTTAGTTTTTTGGCTGAAAATTTTGGGAGGTACATGCTTAAGATGGTGAATACTAGTTTCTTGAAAGGTCTTAGTCCTTCATTTGATGTGATTATTTTCTCCCACAACCAATTTGTGGATAATACTATTTTATTGGAGAGCTCTTTTGTTGGGGAAGCATAACCCCTCAAAATAATTTTATAATTTTATGCTAGTGCTACTGGTCAATGTATAAATTATGCCAAAATCTCTCTTTACTTTATTAATACTCCAGAGACGAGAAAAAATATCTCTAATATCTTGGGATGTGTCATTGGTAATTTTCCATCCATATATCTAGGTTTCCCTCTTTTCTCCAAGGTGCTTAATTCCTTTTGGTTGTCTTTTATTGACAAATTTAATAAAAATTTGGCTAGCTAGAAGGGGGATATTCTCATCCAAGCTAGAAAAATTCAACTCCTTAAGGGTACCCTCAAAAATCTCCAAGTTTATGCACTTATCTTGTTCAAAATTCTGGTTAAATTTGTAGAGTCCATTAAGAAGATCCAAAAGAAGTTTCTTTTGTCAAGAGTGGAAGAAATAAAGAGTCTACCTCTTGTTGTGTGGGACTTTGTCTATAAACCCAAAAAATGGGAGGGCTTGGGTTGAGATATATTCTTTAATTCAATAAATCTCTTTTGTCTAAACAAATCTAGAGAATCTTTAATGCAAAGGGTGAGTGGAACTCTATTTGGAGGAGCCAGTATTTTCATCATATTGATTCTTTGGAGTTTTTTTTATTCTCAATAAATTCCTACTAGATCTATCCTTTGGAACAATTCAATCAAATCTAAGAACATAATTGGTTCTAGAGTTTGTTGGAAATTGGGCTCAGTAAGAAAGATTAAATTTTAGGAGTATAGTTGGATTGATCATGAACCAATCTACAATAAACCAAAATTTATACCATTTATGTTGGAATGAAAAGATAGACTTGGTATATGGATGGCTAACTATTACAATGATGAAAAGTGGGTAAACCTTCTTGACATTAGTAATGACATGCTTCCTCTTCAAATATCTTTGAATTCATGTACGTCGAATCAGGATGATGATGATTAGTTGGTTTGGATGAAATCCTCTTCAGGTGATTTCTTTGTTTCCTTGGTAGTTTCTCTATAGTATGATTCCCTTTCTCCACCTCATCCTTGGGTTGAAGTGTGGTCTAATACCATCATTTTTAAGTTAAATATATTATTCTCCACAACAAAATCTTAACTCTTGATAATCTTTGTAAAAGAGGTTTTTGTTTACCTAATAGATGTTTTTTTGTGTCAGGTTGATGTTGAGTCTAAATCTCACTATTTCAACACTGTGCCTATGCCTGTGAGGTTTGGGTTTGTATTTTTCATAATTGGAACCTGGCTTGGCTCGCCCGATCTTCTTTTTTGGATTACCTTGATCAATAGATTACTCTAACCTCTAATCAAGCCTTGCATCTTTTGTCGTCCCTAACCTTTCCTCACTTGGTGTGGGGACTATGGGAAGAAAAAAACAATAGAGTTTGTGGGGATTTTTCTTTCCTTTTGATGTTGTTTCCATTAAAATCATTAGAGCTATTATGGAAAAATTTTAGTCTAATAGAGATAAATAAAAAGTAAGGCCAAATAAATGTGCTCTCAGTATGATTTATGGGTTGCATCCACTTGGAAAATCATTGTGGATATTTATATTGCCTTTAAATGAGTCAAGGAACCTAGGGATAATGTGATGTAGGAGCATCTTGGGTCATTGGCAATCCTGCACAACCAAAAATATGTTTTCTTTCAGTTCTTTAATTTGTTCTCCATCGCTTGGGTTCTTCTTCTCGGGCATGCTTGTCTTTGTCGCTCAGGTTCTGTTGCTTGGGCATGATTATCTATGTTGTTCAGGCATGTTTATTGATGGATTTTTTTGATTCTTTATCGATGGATTTTGGTGATGCTTTATCGACAAATTTCATTTATGCTTTACCGATGGGTTGCTGATTTTCGGGAACCATCTTCCCGAGACTATTATTTTAGGGAGTTGGATCTTTGGCCGACTTCTTCAGTTATTTTTGATGGCTTAATTTATTTGGGATCTCTCATTGGGATCTATGTGGACCTAAATTTGGGTCTCACTTTTGGATTTGAGCACTGACCTCTTATGGTGGACTCTTGTATATATTATTGTGTATGTTCTTAGTTTAGGGAGATATTATTCTTAGAACAAGAAGGAAAATGTTTAGATATTGAGATCAAAGGTCTATGATCTTTGTTGTATGAAGATATTATTGTAATCCATTGAATATATGACCAAAATTAGGAAGGCCTTACAAACTGGCATGTAATGATTTTGATCAAGTTAATATAAAGGATCTCTATGTTATCTTCTCTCACTCTGTTGTTTTTTTCTTTTGCATTGTGTCTGCAATATGGTTTGGTAGCTGGGAGTGCCCTTGGCCCCTCCTACTTACCTACCTTGTGTCAGGTGGTATCAAAGCATGGTAAGATCTAGATCCTTCTTGAAACCCTAACCCTAGTTGGTATTATTGTGGGGTAGCAGATTATGATCTAACCTACAATTGTAGAGGGAATCAAGATGGTTCGTGGGAGAGGAAATATTGATCCAGGTCTAGCTGATATGCTTAGACATATGGCTGCTAGATTGGAAGCTGTTGAGATGGCCCAACATAGAGGAATACATCTTGATGATGAAAATGAAGAGGTTCAAGGTGAAGCTACACCTGCACCTGTAATACCCACTCATGTTTTGCTTTCTAGTTTAGGATGCCATACTTTTAGGCATTGGATTCAGTTGTTCGGCCGAATTCTTTTAGGCCACATTGCATGTGAGCTGATATTATTTTATTCGATGATGATACTTGTTTTATGATCTCATGATTTTACCTTATGCATTGATAGATGTGATGATGTTATCATGTTGATTATTATATGTCGATTTCAGTTTATGATATACTTACCCCATACTCGCATGTGTATGGTTGTCTTATATGTGAATGTACTTGTTGATATATTGTTGTGGTAGAGGACGGAGACGTAGTTACTTGCTTCAGCGAGATCCACACGTTCGACCGATCCCTATCATTGATTGCGATATTATGTTATGTATGTACATGCGTGTTCTTTGGTGAAAGGATTGCAGGTATAGGGCATCGTCTTCCCTGAATTGGCAGGAGTGAGCGTGCCCATAAATATTCATCTCAATGGTAAAGAGGGGAGGTAACATACATATCCAAAACCCTAACCTAAGCCTAATCATCC
>MU224354.1:3841982-3862065 GCA_018584345.1 Thuja plicata | reverse complement strand
TTATTGTATATCTTGTATTAGAGTATCTCATGTGATACCTAATCTGGAAATTGTAATAGTAAGTAGATTAGAGTGATTACCACATACCCTGCGACATGTGCAGTGGATGTGAGTTATGGTGGTTTCATGGTTATCCATGAGGATTGTAATTATGGTTATATAAGTTGTATTTGATATGTTTAATCAGATGGAATATTTTGTTATATTGTTAGTTGTGCTTTGCTTTAAGTAATTCAATGTCATGACACCCTTGAGTCATGTAATCTATGTGAGTGTAAGACATGTGTATAAATGGTAATCGCTTCCGCATGATTGTATGTTTCTTTATGTTAACTTAAAAAAAAAAAATTTATTCAGCACACATAGTGACATGTTTATGTTAATCTCTCTTGGGTTCCCTGGCGGGGCGTTACATCTTGATGATGAAAATGAAGAGGTTCAAGGTGAAGCTGCACCTACACCTGTGATGAATTAGGAAGAAGAGCAATTCCTGAGAGCCTTGAAAAGTTTGAAATCCACACCTCAGTTTAATCCTCCTGAGTATAGTGTAAAATTGGATTATGATGAATTGATTGACTGGATAACAAAGATGGAAAAGTATTTTGAATATGAAAATGTGGTAGAGGATAAGAAGGTGAAAATTGTGAGCACAAAGCTAAAAGGTCATGCATCCCTATGGTGGCAACATCTCCAATTGGATCGGAAGAAGAAGGGTAAGGACAAAATCAAGGTATGGGATAAGATGGTAAGTAAATTGAAAGGAAAGTTTCTACCTTGTGATTATCAGATTAACATGATTATGAGAATGCAAATTTAGAAGTAGAATGATAAATATTTGAAAGACTATACTGAGGAATTCTATAGATTGGACATTAGATCTGGACATGTTGAAGATGAAGTGGATAGAGTTGCAAGACACCTGAATGGCTTGAGAAGTTCCATACAAGATGAAATTAGTTTGGTCAAGATGGAAAACATTGAGGAGGCATACCAATTTGCCCTAAAATCTGAGGAAAAGTTGAATAGAAGATATGAACAAAGACAAAGAGGCAAAGGTGGTAGATTCCCTAGAGGAAGAGGTAGATCTCATGGTGAGAACAATAGATTTGAATCAAACAAGTCAATTTCAGACACATCTCAAGATAAAGGAAAGACTGAATGGAAAGGTGGAAATTCATACTAAGGAAGAGGAAATTACTCCAGAGGTGGTTATAGCAGAAAAGGATTCCAAGTTACTTGTTACAATTGTGGTGAAGAAGGACATAAATATTTTTAATGTACACATGCAAGAAAGAAGGGAAGCAGTAGCAGAAATGCATTGGTACAAGAGGAGTCACCAAATGAAGTTGAAAATGAATGAAATTTCATGATCTGAAGGATACTATAGAGTGAGAAGGATAAGAAAGATACAATCAAGAAAAGTTTTTTCAAGACTAGATGTAGAGTTACAGACAAATTTTGGAAAGTGATTGTTGATAGTGGAAGCTCAGAGAATTTGGCATCTGAGGAAATGGTTACAAATTTGCAGTTGGAGAGGATGAAACATCCAAAGCCCTATCAGATCTCATGGATCAAGGATGATCATACATTAATGGTGAGTGAACAATGCTTTGTGAGTCTAAAAATTGGAAAATACTATGATAAGGTGTTATGTGATATTATGCCTATGGATTGTTGTCATATTTTGTTGGGTAGACCTTGGCAATATGATAGACATGCTATACATGATGGAAGATTGAATAGATATTCTACTTGGGTTGATGGTAAGAAGCAAGTTTTGTTACCTTTGGTTGAAGAATCTATTGGTGAGATATGTGCATCTGTGAAAATTTGCTTGATGGAAGGTAGACAGTTTGTTAAGGATTTAAAAATAAATGATATTTTTTTATGCTTTGATTCCTAATAAATCAAGTAAGAGTACAAAAGATGACATTCCTGCAGAAGTTGGAAACTTGCTCATTGAGTACAAGAAAATAATTTTAGATAATGTACCTGATATTTTTTCACAAATGAGATATATCAGTCACTGTATGGATCTAATTCCAGGAGATAGTTTACCAAACAAAGCACCACATCGGTTAGCACCTACTGAAAATGAAGAGCTTAATCGACAAGTTCATGAATTGTTGAACAAAGGCTTTATCTAAGAAAGTTTGAGTCCATGTGTAGTACCTGCTATATTGGCACCTAAGAAGAATAGAGAATGGAGAATGTCCACTGATTCCAAAGAAATCAATAAGATAACAGTGAAGTATAGGTTTCCTATATCAAGAATGGATGACATAATGGATTGTTTGAGTGAAGCAAGATATTTTACCAAAATTGATTTGAAAATTTGATATCATCATATTAGAATTAGAGAAGGTAATGAATGGAAGACTTCTTTCAAGACAAAGGAAGGTTTGTATGAGTGGTTGGTTGTGCCTTTTGGTTTAACTAATGCACCCAGTAATTTTATGAGGTTAATGAATGAAGTTTTGAAGAAATTATTGAAAAAGTGTGTGATTGTATATCTTGATGACATTCTAATATTTAGTAAGATTGGAGAAGAGAATTTGATGCATATAAGACAAGTGTTGCAGAGATTGAAAGAGGAAAAGTTGCTGATAAATCTGAAGAAGTGTTCCTTCATGAAAGAAGTGCTTTTGTATTTGGGTTTTGTAATTTCAGCTGATGGTTTGAATATGGATCCAGAAAAGGTTGAAGCCATACTAAGTTGGCCTACACCTGAAAATGTCACTGAGGTAAGATCATTTCATGGATTGGCAATTTTTTACAGGAAGTTCATCAGAAATTTCAGTTCTATTTGTAATGCTATGACTAAAACAATGAGAGGAGACAAAAGATAATTCAAATGGACACATGGAGAAAATAAGAGTTTTAAAGATTTGAAGCTAAAGGTTGCTGAATTACCTATGCTAGCATTACCTAATTTTAATAAAGTATTTCAAGTTGAATGTGATGCAAGTGGAAGTGCAATTGGAGCTGTATTAACTCAAGAAGGTAAACCTATTGCTTTCTTTAATGAAAAGTTGAATGATGCAAAGAGAAAATATTTTGTCTATGATTAGGAGTTCTATGCTATTGTGTAAGCTATGAATAAATGAAGACATTATTTGATGCCAAATGAATTTTTATTATATACTAATCATAAGGCTTTACAGTATTTGGGCAGTCATAATAAGTTGAATCAGAGACATATGAAATCGATAGAGTATTTGCAGAGTTTTACATTAGTGATTAAGCATAATCTAGTGGATTTTCTAACAGAGTTGTTGATGCATTAAATAGAATAAGGTCATTATTGACTAAAATGAGAATTGAATTTCTTAGTTTTGATGACATGAAGAATTTGTATGAAAGTGATCCTGATTTTTCAGAGCAATGGAGTGTGTGTAGAGCACCTAATACAAATCAATAAAGTAAGTATGAAGATTATTTCATTCAGGAAGATATGTTGTTCAAAGGTATTCAGTTGTGTATACTGAGAGGATCAATGAGAATTAATCTAACTAAGGAGAAACATAGTAGTGGATTAGCTAGACATTTTGGTATTGATAAAATATTGAGTTTTTGAAGGAGAGGTATTTTTGGCCTTAGTTGTACAAGGATGTTCATAAATTTTTAAGAAGTTGTGGAGTCTATCAAGTGAAAAAGGAGTGAGTCAGAACACTGGTTTGTATACACCTATTACTATTCTTGAGAAACCTTGGAGTAATATCAACATGGATTTTGTTCTTGGCTTACCTAGGACAACAAGAGGTAATGATTCCATATTTGTTGTGGATAGATTTTATAAAATGAGACATTTCATACCATGTAAGAAAACATCAGATGCAGTACATCTAGCAAACCATTTCTTTAAGGAAATTGTTAGATTACATGGATTACCAAAGAGTATCATCTCTGACCGAGACAGTAACTTTGTTAGTTATTTTTGGAGAACGCTTTGGAAAAAGTTGGATACTGAGTTGAAATTTAGTTCTACATTTCATCCACAGACTAATAGAAAAACAGAGGTTGTAAACCAAAGTTTGGGTAATTTTTTGAGATTCTTAGTTGGAGACACACACGGCAATTGGGATTTGATGTTGGCACAAGAAGAATTTGCATAAAACAATTTAGTGAACAGAAGTACTGGAAAGACACCTTTTGAGATTGTTCATGGCACACAACCAAGAGGTATATCAGATTTGAGAGATATTGTTGGAGAAGAGAAAAGAAGTGTTGAATCAGAGGAATTTGCAGAATTTATGAAGACATTGCATGAAGAAGTAAAACAGAAGCTGGAGAAAAGTAATCAAAAATACAAAGACAATGCAGACAGATCAAGAAGACATAAAACATTTGAAGTTGGTGATGCAGTGATGGTTCATCTAAAGAAAGGAATATTTCTTATTGGAACATATGGTAAAATTAAGATGAAGAAATTTGGTCCTTGCAAAATACTAAGAAGATTTGACAGTGGAAATGCTTATGAGGTTGAATTACCTGATGACATGGATATATTACCTATATTTAATATTTTAGACTAGTATGAATATCATGAACCTAATGAAGAAGTGACTGTATGAAGTGATTATCCTAAGAAATAGATAGAAGAAGTTGAAAATATTCTGAAACAGAAAATTAGCAGAAGCACAAGAGGAAAAGGATACATGGAATATCTAGTGAAGTGGAAGAACAGACCGATTGAGGACTCGTCATGGATTTCTCAATCCAAGTTGGACTCATTTTAGGTTGGACCTAATAAATGATTCGAATAATCATTTCTTGTAACCCCAGGTGTCTGATGCAGGGGAATCTTGGGTCATTGGCAATCCTGCACAACCAAAAAGATGTTTTCTTTTAGTTCTTTAATTTGTTCTTTGTCACTCGGGTTTTGCTGCTCGGGCATGCTTGTCTCTGTCACTCAGGTTCTGTTGCTTGGGCATGCTTGTCTCTATTGTTCAGGCATGTTTACTGACAGATTTTGGTGATGCTTTACCAACAAATTTTGGTGATTCTTTACCGATGGATTTTGGTTATGCTTTACCGACGAGTTGCTAATTTTTGGTAACCATCTGCCCAAGACTGTTATTTTTGGGA
The DNA here is from genome assembly GCA_018584345.1 of Thuja plicata. NCBI lineage: Eukaryota > Viridiplantae > Streptophyta > Pinopsida > Cupressales > Cupressaceae > Thuja > Thuja plicata. The sequence continues at coordinate 3,856,977 of MU224354.1, read as the reverse complement.
GTTGGATCTTTGGCTGACTTCTTCATTTATTTCCAATGGATTAATTTATTTCAGATCTCTCATTGGGATCTGTGTGGACCTAAATCTAGGTCTCACATATGAATTTGAGCACTGACCTCTTATGGTGGACTCTTGTATATATTCTTGTGTATGTTCTTAGTTTAGGGAGATATTATTCTTAGAGCAAGAAGGAAAATGTTTAGATATTGAGATCAAAGGTCTATGATCTCTGTTTTATGAAGATCTTATTGTAATCCATTGAATATATGGCTGAAATTAGGAAGGCCTTACAGCCTGACATGTAATGATTTTGATCAAGTTAATATAAAGGATCTCTGGGTTTTCTTCTCTCACTCTATTGTTTTTTGATTTTGCATTGTGTCTGCAAGCTAGTTTGGTAGGTGGGAGTGCCCTTGGCCCATCCTACTTACCTACCTTGCATCATAATGTTCATTATAATCTTACTCCTCCTGGATGGGTGAAAGTAAACTTTGACAGGATGGCTAAGGGAAACCCTGGGACAAATAGGTGCAAGGGAGTGGTGAAAAGTGTTAATAGATGGTTTATTTCAATGTTGACACTCCCATTTGGATGCCACATTTACAAACTTACTAAAGAAATTATTTCCTTTTATGGCTTAGATTGGATAAACTCATTAGTGATAGGATGGTGTGGTTAGAAGTGATTGTAATAATATAATTCAATTCTTAAAGGGCCACCAAAAACCTTTATGGAATATTGAAAATGTTTAAAAATATTTGGATATCCCAAGGACCTTTCAAAAATTTCATATAACCCATCCAACCATGAAACAAATGGGTTTGTGGACCAATTTGCAAATGTGGGAGTCTGGGCTAATAATGAGATTATGTGGCACCTAGGTGATTGTGTGCCTGTAGATATTAATGCCCTGATGAGATATGATTTATATAAAGCATGGAGAACCATATCTCCTATTGAATAATTATGACATATCCTAAGTTGTTGATCACTTCCATAATTATAAGGAGGGTTATTAACTTTTGGATATTATTAATTTTTATTTTCTATATTTTCTCGCATGCTTTCTAAGTTCTCTACAAAATATTTTGTTGTCTCCATTCTCTACACTGGTCTCTCCATCATTTATACAACTATGGTGGGAGATAGGCAAAGGATTGAACCTTTGGACTATGAGGAAATTATAAACGATGTCAAAATATGAATAATTAACAAGAAAGGTGGCCTACCCCTTTTATTTAAAAACTACATGGGTTTGATCCCAATGTAACATGAAATTTCCCAAGGGCTTGAAGGAAGGGAACATTTTTCTACTTGACAGGGATTTCAAAATTGATAAAAATATTATGGAAGAGGTTGCTAGTTTTTCTATGGAAGGGGCCATGTTTTACATGGATAGACAAATTTTAGATGCGATGGTCGAGGAGTCCCTAAAGATGACAAAGAGAAGAAGAAACTGACTAAATCCACCAATAGTAGCTATGATACATGTAATATCAAATCTATTTAGTGCTTTGTGCTTAAAGTTATTATGAAATACATTACCCTAGATGGTCAACTTACAAGGGATTTTGGGCACCATTTTGTTATGTTAAACCATTTTAGGCACAAAGTGCAGATTTCATTTCCTTTTTATTTGCAAGCTTATATTAATGCCAACATTAAGGAGCACAGGAAAAAAAATAAAAGCCTAGTCCTTCATGAGGGTTTGTTGTTATTAATATTTAAACATATAAAGTTACAATCTTCTCCTTCCTTTGTGACTCATGAATCTTCCTCTGAGTTGGATATTGAGGATGAAGAGTCTGAGAGTCACTTCTCTGATGAGGAGGATCGGGATACTAAAATGGACGAGTCAAACTCTAAGACAAAGAGGAAAAATAAAAATGTCCATAATTCTAAGAAGGCTAGAAAATCCCCTATTTTTATGACTAATTCTGAATTGGGGTCTTCATACCCTACCATCCTTGATAAATCCATGCATGTCACTAATAAGACTTAGGGAACTCATTTTCTTAGGGATCTCAATGTGGATCCCTCTTATGTCATTTTGAATAGAGAAAGTTCAGATGATTTTCTTTCCATAGCTTGTAACTCGGTGGTTGGCTATTTTAGATTACATAAATAGATTTTCAATGAAATTAGAGATATCAATATACAAATTAATGTAGTTAACACAAAACATGATAACTACAATGTTGCACAATGGAATGTAGAAGAAAGAAAATCTATTGTTGATTTCATGTTTAAAATTGTTCACACTATTAATGACCTCAAGAAGGATTTTGACAACAATATCATAAACATGGAAGAGAAATTCAAGAAGGAATATGATGGAAGATTGAAACATCTAGAAAATAAGTTTCAAAAAATAAATGACAACCTAATATCCATTGTCACCTACAACCACAAAGTGGTTAAGATTTTTGTTGAAAGTATTAATACAATGGTTGGGAAACTTGAAGACCTCCACCATCAAAGGGTGGTAGTTTATGTGGATTCGATTGAGAAGGTGTAGGATGAGTGGTCCTTCCAAAAGAACTAGAAACAACATGAAGAATAAATTGAAAAACTGAGACATTCAAAATCTTTAAAAAAATAGCTCTCAATTTATGACTTAGTTGGAGGCAGAGGCAGAGGCAGCAAAGGCACTACAAAATTTGAACTAGATTTTCTTTTTTGTGATGTCTTGTTACTATTTTTTCACTGAGTTTTTGTTGTCTTTTGGATACTAGATTTTATTTTCCTATCTTCGTAAGAAATTGTATAGAAAAAAGGGTTTCAAGTCCCTCCAAAAGCTTCTTGTTCCTTAATAAAAAACATAGACATTACATCTTTTATGGTCTAGGATTTAGAGTTGGATATGGAGAAAGAGGTGGAGTGGCTAATGAAAGAATGTGTGAAGGAAGAGTTGATGTATGAAATGTGGTCCCTCCTAGAAATGGTACATCGAGGCCAAGCAAAGGTTTTGTGGAAAATTATGGGGAATGGCTACAAATGGGAGAATTTGTACCACCATTATGTACTTTCATGTTTTGCATCACTGTCAATAGGGAGGAAAGGTGATTTGAAGGCCATATTGGTTGGAATGCTATGAAGGATTTACTGCATGAGAGGGAGAAGATGTGGAAGGTTGCTAAGGAGGAGACCATGAAGAAAGGAATAAAGTGCATGATATTCAACTAAGAGGATTATTGGGTCAGTGAGAAAAAGAAAACAAAGGAGAAATGAATATAAATCTATGTTTTTTATTTTTTGTAGAGTTTTTTTAAAGGTCGACATTGAAACTATAAGTTTGTATATTCTACAATAGAAAATAATTATTTTCATACAAGGGTTTTTCTTTGAAGGGTCAAATAAACGTTAATATGTCTATTATTTTTACGGGTTGGTGGATATAATTCAAGCAATGGTGAAATTTTTTTGGTGTGGATTTTAGTTGTAGTTGTTGTTTTTGGTGGTCTAGTATACTTGCTATGTAATTATAAATTTTTTTATTAATGAAATATTGTAAAAAAAAATTCAAAAAGGTGGCATAGCCACTTAATATATTAATAATAATTTTTTTTACACTGGTTCAAAAGGGCTCTTGAAAAAAGAAACAGGAAGAAAAAATCTGATCCTTACCCATACATATTACAAAATATCTTGATATCAGAATCAGAGTGCACAAAGATTAACCCGCCCCCCTAGACGGAGCTAGTTACAAAAAATATCCCATAAATTTGGATAGTGGAAATCCAAATCCCAACTGAAAACAATAATACATTATAGATAAGTGCAAATTTGTTAGACCAGAGTAGAGAGATTAGTGAAGCAAAAAATTGAACTTGAAGAACCACAAAGAAGATATTCAAATAGCAATAGGGCCCTTCAAACCTGCAACTTGTCAATCCTGCATACAAGAAACAAATCTTGCCAAAAAAGGAAAACCAATTCCACTCCTTCATAACTGTTGTAGATACCTTACTTGAACCCAATAAGAGGTTGAGATCAGGAGTAGTCTGAGGAGATGGTGAGGTAAATAATGAAGGAGGTGAATTAGGGAAAAACTGAGCAATAGAAGGAATTGATTCTAGTTCCAATAGGTCTAGAAGAGCATAAACAATTACATGGATACCATTAATATTTTCCTTACTAAAATGCCACCAAATAGATGCAAAGCTTCCTTAACATGCCTAAAGGATTGGATCTTAAGACCCTTTTTAATAATTTCAAAATCCATATAAACACCATGATTATTTAGGATCATGTGGGGATGAAACAACCCACCCATATATCATACTTCTGAATAGTCTTAGATAACTTATTCTCACAAAGAAAAAATAGCTTCACATACTTGTTAACAATCAATTCCAAAAAAATGGAGATTGGAGAAGATCAAGTGCATTAGAAAGAAATATTGACAAGATTTGGGATGGAAATATGATGCATTTTCCCGGAAGAAACAAAATTTTGAATCCAACAATCCTTTAATGCCTCTGCAAATATGTGGGCATTGAAAAATAAAAATAGTGGAAAGCATGTCATCATTAATAAAAACCAGGAATGGATTTTCCCAATTTTCAACCTCCAGAAAGACTCTAATTATGTGGAAAAGATCCATATGCAGAGAATTATATGAGGAACATACCTCAATTTTATTACTAACTCCAACCAAAGAATTCAGCCACGTAGAAATTATAAACAGGGAGACTAATTACAGTTAATTATCTCACACTAGCATAAAAAGTGTAGAGAAAGAAGCAAGCTCACAAAAGGGAAAGCACAACTGAATGTAATCATAGGTAATTCAAAGGAGAGGAAAATGAATTCTTCCCACAAAACATAGAGCAAAAATAACAACCAAGACAATAACATAAAACAAGCACAAAAGAAATAAAGGTTGCACTTACTTAAAATGCGTGAGATAACAAAAGGAATATTGCAGGACCTGAGAAGCATGAATGAAAGATTTGTGATAATAAATGAAGATGATGAAACACATTAACCAAACTTAAATATACATGATTGAAAATGGATAGATCACCCAAATGCCTGGAGAAGATAAGAAAAGAAGTTGTATCAATCATAAATGTGAAGCAAAGAAAAGAAGGGAAGAAAGAAACATATCCCTCACACGAATGACATCCAAAGATGATAGAGAAAGGTGAAAGAAAGGATGGGATGACCCATGTGAATAAAACACCTGCCAAAATTGGAAGAGGCAAGGAAACACTAAAATAAATACATACTAAAAGCAATGTACAATTTACACTAACATAATTAAAACCATACATATGATAGCCTGCATATGTATCCTAATATATTGAAATGATATAAGGCTACTACCCCACATAAATAAATAAATAAATAAATAAATAAATAAATATATATATATATATATATATATATATATATATATATAAACTTCCATATATATGTATTTATATTTGCATAAGAAAAAAATTACATGTTTCCAATATATAAACATACATAAATCAGCAATTACATGTATGCTTAATTATGCAAGAAAAAATAAATGTTAAAGATATTCCTTATGTATAATTGAGATAAGGTCTGGAAGGTTTGTTAGAGAAATCCCAGAGATAGATGTTTCAAGAGTTAATTTATCACAACCCAAATTAGCTAAGTGATTAGCAAGAGCGTTACCTTCTCTATAGACATGAGAAATGGTAAAATTTTGAAAAGAATTGATAAACTTCCAAATCTTCTCAAGGATGTACTTTAAATTCCAACTATCCATTTCCTATTAATATAGGAATTAATGATCATTTTAGAATCACCCTCTATGTGAAGACAGGGAAATAGTAATTTTTTTGCAAGAGCCAAACCATCTAGTAGAGCTAGAGCTTTTGCAACATTGTTAGTCCCTGGGGGAATAGGAGAAGCTTTGAGAGCTAGGACCAATCCTAGATGATTATGAAAACAAACTCCTATACCTAAATCCCCTGGGTTACCTCTAGAAGAAGCATAAAAATTTAACTTAATAAAAGAACAATCAAGGGGTTTCCATTTAATGGATGATCTAACAACAAGAATTTTCTGCTACAGAGGAAGACAAGAGCAAGAGGAATTGATAAGTATTTATAAATAGAGACCAACTATCCCATGATGAAAAAGTAGTATTTTGATTAGAATGAATCATCACAGAAGATTTGACTTTCTCAGAAATATGTTTCTTGATAGTGACAAGAACCGAGGAGAGATCAAAAGGAGATTTTCTAAAGATACATTTATTACGTTCCCACCAAATTGACCAAATAATAGTAGAAGGAATAATTATCCATAACAAAGAAAATAGAGAGTTAGAAAACATCATGGGCTAAGATTTAAAAAATCCCAGAATCATAGGGGTAAAGGAAAAAATATAGATAACTTATTCATAATAAAGGAACAACACTGGGAAGCAAAAGTACAGTGTATAAAAAGGTGATCCACATATTCTGCAACATCTCCAAAAAGAACACAATTGAAAGATAGACCTATTTGCAAATTAACCAACCTATCACTTATAAGGATCCTATTTAGAATGGAAAGCCAAGAAAAAACACCTACTTTAGGGAGAATTGTATTACTCCAATAGAAAATAAAATCCTGATGTGATACCATTTGGGTCTCAATGTGTTGGATAGCCTTGTAACCTTCATTGGCTGATTAAATCCCATTTTTAGAAGGACACCATAACAACCTATCACTAGGATTACTCAAATAAACAAAAAAATTCAAAAGGATGGAATTAAAATCCCTAGCTAGGATAGGGGATACGAGAAGAGAAAAAACATCTTTCCAACTTACTTTATGAGAAAAAATATCAACATGGTCAATGTAATCTACTAGTTTATCTCCCTAGTGATAGATGAATGTATCAATTACTCCTAAAAAGGAGGTCAAGGAGTTCAATGGAGGGAAACTGTTCCAAGATTCATACCAAAATAACACATTTTCTCCACAATGAACTTGCCAAGACAGGAAGTTAGAAACCGCCTCCCTAGAAGAAATCATGAAATTCCAAGTTGGAGAGCCAACAGAAGGATTAGAATTTGTAAAAATTATGTTAGGATTAGAAGAATATTGATATTTATCTTACATAATGTGACACCAGAGAGTCTCCATCTTGAAATAAATATTCCAAACAAGCTTTCCTCCAAATGCTTTATTCCTAATTTCTATATTATGCACAACACCTCCCCCAGAATATTTATCTGTAGAGAATTTGTGGAGTGAGACAAGAGGTCATTTATTCTCATTAGACATATTAGGTTTCCACAAAAATGAGGGATTAATTCTCTCCATATGGGTAATAAATGACTTGGGAGCTTGGAGAATTGAGATATAATAGTTGGGAATGGCTAAAAGCAAAGTCTTAAAAAGAAGTATTCTTCCATATAGAGATAACTAGTGAGCCTTCCAGGCAGATATTCTACCTTTCAACCTAGAAATGACACTATCCAAATATGAAGTTTTGACTTGACCAAAGAAGAAGAGAATCCCAATATAGGTAGAGGGGAGAGTAGAGACTATCCAAGGAGAAGCCAGTAATGCCCACAATTTTCCATTGGATAATATCAGGTGTAAAACACATGTATAATTTAGACTTGTGAGGATTGATAACTTGACTAGAACCAGAAGAGTAAAGGTCCAAAGTCTTCTTAATGCACCTAGCCTCTTGTATAGAGGATATTCCAAATAGAAGAGTATCATCAACAAAGAAATTACGGGTAACAAATATATCAGTATTTGGAATTTTAACCCCTTTCCAGATAGAGAGTGCTTTATAATTGTGAATTGTTCTACTAAAGGCTTCAACCATAATGATGACTAAGGAAGGAGAGATAGGATCACCTTGGTGGACCCCTGCAAAACATAAAAATACTTGAGGGGGTACCATTTATGATGATAGAAAAATATGCCCCTGATAAATTGTTCTTGTTCCATTTGCACCAATGATCAGAGAATCCAAATTTTTGAAGAACTTTTATTAAGAATGACCACCAAACCTTATCATAATATTTTATCATGTCAAGTTTCACCACAAAAGAAGGAATATGATATGATTAAATAGAATGCAAAACTTCAAGTGCCACCAATGTACCATCAGAGGCTTCCCTACCAGGAACAAAACCACCCTGGTGGGGGGAGACAATTCTAGAAATCAGTGGCTTCAATCTCATGTATATATCCTTAGTAAAGATTTTACAAATGGAGTTACAAAGAGAAATAGGTCTAAAGTCTACAAAGGTTTGGGGATTCTTGACTTAAGGAATTAAGGTAAGATAAGTAGTATTAATTTTTTTTTTTAAATATAGCCCCCTATAAGATTCTTCAATATCCATTAGAGGATCAAAGTAGATAATGTCCCAACATTTTTGGAAAAACAAAATAGTAAAGCCATTTGGGTCAGGATACTTATCTGGAGCCATGGAGAAAACTACTTTATGTAGCTAATCAACTGAGAAGGGTTTTAAAAGAGCTTCATTATCCTTATGTGAAATAAGATTTGGAATAGACTGCAAAAGCTTATCAACATTGGGATTGTTACCATCCAAGGACAGAGATGGAGCAAGCAAGTTTTTTAAAAAACAAACTCTTTCATTTATAATTTATTGTTATGAAGTCAGACAAGAACCAGATTTGGCATCTTTAATAGAGAATGTAGAATAAGCACCATCAATAATAATTTTATGATCCCTTGTTTGTGTAGGTGATTTGGGATTTTTTAAAATTGAAATCAATTGACAATAATTATGTACCTTCGCCTCTAAGTTTACACATTTGATGAAGCCTTTTTATGTATTCTCTTAATTTTCTTTATTCATTACAAATATTTTCTCATGTGTTTTCCACTTGTTCATGATTGTCATTCTACCTCAATATAGAAAATTGTCATTTTATATTCGTTGAATTTATTATCATAAAAAATTAACTTATCCTATATACATATTCAAATTAAGATGATTATTGATAAAAAAAATTTAATTAACAATCATACTTTATATTAAATAAAATTGACAACTAAAATCTAAGGTGGTTATATAACTCAGAGAAACTTTATTGATTAAAAATAATATTTTTGACGAATATGAAGAGATGAATAAAATAAATATTTTAATGAGGGTCGATAAAACTAATGAGAATAAGTTAAATTAAAACAAAACAAATAAAAATAAAGGTAACTCTGAGCTATATAACCACCTTAGATTTTAGTTGCCAATTTTATTTAATATAAAATATAATTGTTAATTAATTTTTTTTTATCAATAATCATTTTTATTTGAATATGTATTTATGATAAGTTAATTTTTAATGATAAAAAATTCAATGAATATAAAATGACATTTTTCTATATTGAGGTAGAATGACAATCATGAACAAGTGGAAAACATATGAGAAAATATTTGTAATGAATAAAGAAAATTAAGAGAATACATAAAAAGGCCTCATCAAATGAGTAAACTTAGAGGAGAAGGTACATTATTATTATCAATTGATTTCAATTTTTAAAAATCCCAAATCACCTACACAAACAAATTTTTATTTTGAATCTTAAATTATACACTTAATTTATAAGAAATCAATTAAAATTTTAAGAAAATAAGGAATATATAGGAATATAAACATACATTAAAAATGAACAAAGTAGGGGTTCACTACTTAGTGTGTTAATTAAGTGGTGTTGTTATTGTTGTGCCTGCCAAGGTTCAAACCCCCTACCGAGCCATTGTGATTATGTGATTGTGCCTTCGTTGATCCAATGCACTTGTAAGTTTAAAGTTTAGCTTTGATACTTATAGATGAGGTCCCCCATTTGTGGCCTCACTAGTTCATGGCTCCAGGTCAAAATAAATTTCACACGAAGCTGGTTAGTGTGCCAACATCACCTGCCACGTTAAAAAGTTTACTAGGCACTTAAAAAAACAAAATCCACCAAACTAAAAATATTTTTAAAAGCTTAAATGAAACAAGGTAATATAAATTATTTATTGAAATGATGAAAATGTTGGGGAAAATATATAAAAATAGTGTAAAAACATCTAATATTGATGGTGAAAAAAATATTATAAGAAGTATAATTAATGCATACTATATAGGTCTAATTTTATACACCAAAGATAGGAATAAAAGAATCATATCATAGAAAATCATTAGGAAAATAGTAACAACAGCAAAAACAATGATGATGATGATGATGATGATGATGTATACATCAAAATATGATAAAGAGTAAAAATATTTGATTTAATGAGTATTGTAGACATTGAAAATTAACCTTCTTGAATTTGTCACTTTCTCTCATCTCTTCTATGTGTTAATTAATTTAATTTCTATTTATTTTATTATTTCACTAATTAACCCCTTCTTTGAATGTTAATTAAACTAGTAGAGATATCTTAAATAAAACAATTTAAAAGACACCGAGAGATATCAATATCGAGGTGCTTATTTATTTTCAATAATAATTTTGACATCTCCATGTCTTTTAGAAAGATGTATTTAGGTTACTATGTTAGTATTATAAATTAAATATATTCTAATGAAATTAAATAGGTGCAAGGGTCAATCATTAGGATGAAAGGATACACTAGGAAGATTTCACCTAAATTTATTTCATACATTGAAAGGAATATGATACACTGGGCTTAAGGAGACTGATGTCCTGAGTGGATTCAAATGGGGTTCCTTTTGTTTGAGTTAAAAATTTCCTATGTAAAATTATAAGTGAAAAATGCAAGATGTAGGGTAAAAATAGGATAAATTATTCATATAGACAGATCATAGATTAAAACTAAATTTTGACACTAGATCTAGGAATTCAAAACAAAGATTAACTTGTGACTCAAATTTTAGTCTAGAATGGTAGGAACAGGGAAACCTGGAGGGTATGGGGCAACCTAGCTCACCATAGACCTAAGTCATGGTAAATTCTGATGAAACTTGTATCACCTGTAACATCTTATCAGATATGCCTAAAATAAAATTCGTAGCTTCACCACTTGTCACTTGCACACAAAAAATGAGAAATTTGTTTTGAGAAAGGGGTTTGCAATCATCAAACCCATGTGTAGGAATTAAAATCTAAATTGAATTGAAATTGCATAAAAGGAATAGTATGGTTTTATTAGCAGAGGCTTGAATGAAATTCTATACCTTCACAAGTATGGAGTTTATCATGATGGTGCTTGCAATGTTGTTTATACCTTGGATCCATGAAAGGAAGATCATGGATTCCTTAACAAATGCCTAGATCTATAATTTAATCATTTCCTTCCATGCTTGATGTGAATATATTACCTTATTTTCTTGATTGAATTCCTTTTCTCCAAGTAGGCTTGATTCTAAATAGTAAATAATGGACACCAAAATGAGAGAGGTAGCATACCTCTCCAATCTATTTTGGGACTCAAATTTTGAAGAGGGCCAATGAGGATTTGAATATCCCACTAAAACCCAAGAGCTTTCCCCAATTTAAATTTAGACCACATTTAAGAGGAACGCGGTGCCTCCCGAGGTATGTGGTGACCTATTTTACCTTGTGCGGTGTGAGGTGCCTAGTTCTAGACAATTTGGGCTCAACATTGAATCAAGAGACCATGGGGTTATGGAGATACCAAAAATATGCATGAAATTGAAGTTAAATTTTGAAATAAATACAAAAGGACACCTAATTTTAAATATATCCCATGTATGAAAGAGGATTATTTAAATCATTAAAGGGAAACACTGATAATTAAAGAGGTCCTCATGGAGATTTGATGGCATTGAATTAATAATGAGGTTGTATTTTAATATTAGTTAATAAATTTGGTGCAGGAGCACACCTAACTCAAACCCCTAGCTCCTTATTTCTGGCATGTACTGACTCTAGCCAAGTCAAGAGAGTGTGTGTGGACCTTAGAAGGTCATTTGTTTTATTTCCCTAAGATGGATATGACTAGGTCAATCCATGTCTAGATAGGTTTCTTAGTTGGTTTTCTTTAGTTGTGTGTGTGTGTGAGGTAGTTATTAAGCCTCTGAAAATCCAACCAAGGCATCAAGAACCTTGGATAAGCTTCTTGGTATCATTGGAACTTGGCCTACACTAGTGCCTAGTAGCTTGGCCTACATTGCCTAGCAACTCAGCCTACATTGCCTAGAATCTCGGCCTACACTGCCTAGCAACTCGGCCTACACTGCCTAGAAACTTGGCCTACACTGCCTAGAAGCTCGGCCTACATTTGTGCCTAGTAGCTCAGCCTACATTGGTGCCTAGCAGCTCAGCCAATACTGGAGCTTAGTTTGCTTTACTATTGCTCAGCAATATTCAATCGTAATGGCCTATGAAAAGCGGATCTTGTCTTTTATGGACAGTATGGTTAGTGTAACAGTTCCTGAAGAGATTCTTGTGAATGAGTAGACCGTTAGGGTTGTTTCCTATGAGAGAATGGTTACTAATAACATCAAAAGCCTTCATTTTAGAGATCTAGAGGGTAGAGATTTAAGAAGAGGAGAAGCTACAGGAAAGTTAGAGATTTGCAGATTATTGTACTGTTTTGTTTTGTTTCCAGTAATGAGAAGTTGTAGACTGTGTGTCTAGTAGATATCAAGTTTCTTTGTGGTTCCTTTTGCATGCAAGTAGATTAGTTACTTTATTTTTCTATTTTTCAAGTTATTAGTTCTTCACCCATTCTGGGTTGTAAATAGTAATGGCCCCTTGAGATTCTTGAATCCATGGTGAGAATGATGTGTTGGAATGGAACTTGAGAGGAGCCCTTGTACATAGTTTCCTTTTTGTTTTCTGTAGGAGAAGCAACAATAAAGATTCTGGAGATCTTACCCTAGGAAATCTTGGTAATAGTCTAGCTAGGGAAGAGAATGAAAGCAATGTTCAAAAAACATTGAATAAGTGAGTAGAATGAATCTATTTGTGTAGGTTCAACAAGAAGGAGAAGTTGAATAGCATGTCGATGGGGAGTGAGTCTTGAAGAGGAGGTAAAGTTGATAGTGACTTACCTCAGATAGGGTTATGAACACTCTTAGAGATCTAGGAGAAAGATCTCAGAGCAGAGCCAAGCTGGTTCTGTAGTAGCAAAAATACTTTCGTCCACATCAGATTGGTATCAGAGCCTACATTGATTGGGCTTGTGGTAAATGTTCCAGCCAGCAGTATCAATAGGTGAAAACAAGATGGTCACCAATGTAGAGCTTGAAAAGGAAGTAGATGAGCATAAGAGAGTGATAGAGGATCAAAGGGAAAGGAGTAGACTCCTTGAAGAAACCCTGGATGAGATGAAGGTAAAACTTCAAGAAGTTGTAGATGCAAATAAAAGCAAAGATGGAGATGAAGTCAGCTATAGAAAAGGGAAGCAGAAAGTTGATGAAGAAGACTTAATATCTAAACCAGACCCTCCAATGAGTGAGGAGCCATTTCTAAAAGCTTTCAGAGCCCTAGGAGGAAAAAGTATTGAAGGAATTCCATTCTTTAATGGAAAAATGGATAGTGAACTAGTTGTGGAGTGGATAGAGGGTGTTGAGAATCATTTTGAATGTGAGGGCATAACTGAAGCACAAAAGGTAAAATTTGCAAATTCAAGGTTAAGAGGTGAACAACATTAACATGGTGGAAATATGTCCAAGAAGAGAGGGAGAAGATGGGTAAGCATCCAATTTCAAATTGGAAGGCCATGTTAAACAAGGTAAAGGAGCAATACCTACCTGAGGATTATGAAATCTAGCTACACAAGAAGAGGCAGATTTCGAAACAAAATAATTTGGATGTGGCTATGTATACTGAAGAATTCCATAAGTTGTGCTTGAGGTCAAGAGTCTAAGAGGATGAGACTATCAAGGTGGCTAGGTATCTTGGAGGCCTAAAATGGAATATCCAAGAGGAAATCAGTTTGTGGACTCCCACAACCCTCCATAAGTGTTTCCAACTTGCATTGAAAGTGGAAGAGAAGAACAAGAAGAAATCAAAATCAAAATTCAGAGGAAAAGGCAGAAGTAGAGAAGGAAGAGGACAAGGAGGCTATGGTGGAAGGGGGTCAAATTCAAGGCAGTAATGTGAGAACAAGCTCACTAAAAATTAGGAAGGAAACTCAAATTGGGGAGGTTTCAACAGAGGTAGAGGCTCTAACACTAGTTGGAGAGGAAGGAGTAGCAGCAATCAAGGAAGAGGAGCATCCTACTTTGCCACCATGAAATGCTATCACTGCAATCAGCTAGGGCATCCTTCCTATAGGTGTCCTGAAAAGGGTTCTACTTCTCAAGGAGGTGGAAAGAGAGTTAACTATGTCCAAGAATAATCAAGTTGCAGTAGCAATCCATCCGAGGTACCATTAGAATCAGAGGAAGGTGAGAACCTCATGATAAAGAGGACCTTAATCAAAGAGCCAAGCAAAGAAGAACCAAGCCAAAGGAGAGAACTCTTTAGAGTGAAGTGAAAGATCACAAGGAAAGTGTGTAGAATCATTATTGATTCAGGCTCAACTGATAATATCATTAGTGAAGAGGCAGCCACCAAGTTAAATTTGAAAAGGATTCCACATGACAACCCATACAAGGTTACATGGCTTAACAAAGGACATCATGTGTTTGTAGGAGAACAAGCATAGGTATAATTCACCATTGGCAAGTATAAAGACATAGTTCTATGTGAAATTCTTCCCATGGATGCATGCCACCTTCTAATTGGAAGGCCATGGCAATTTGATAGGCAAGCCATTCATGATGGAACCAAGAATGCATACTCATTCAAGAAAGATGGGGTGACTTTCAAAATTAAATCCCTAATAGAAGATGGAGAGATGAAGACATCAAGTCCAAGTGTGCTCATGGTTGGTGAGAAGGAGTTCTTGAAGACTCTAGGAGAAGGAGAAGGAGTTGAATTTTCTTTAGTATTGAAGCCAAAAGATGAAGTTGCTGTCAAGAAATCAGAGATACCAAATGAGGTAAAAGAAATACTTGAAGAGTATAAAGATATTGTGAATGATGGCCAGCCCACTCCCCTACCTCCTAA
>MU224354.1:3774738-3840668 GCA_018584345.1 Thuja plicata | reverse complement strand
TCCAAAGCATAGGTATTGATAGCTTCAAAGACCTATATGCTGAAGATGAAGATTTTGCCCAAATCTACAAGGTATGCAAAGAGTTTAAAAACAACTTTCATGGTGAGTTTTCTGAATATACTTTACAGAATTATTTATTGTTTAAAGGAGGCCAGCTTTGTGTTCCTAAAAGGTCTATGAGAGATAATTTGATCCAATAAAAACATAATGGAGCACTTAGTGGTCATTTGGAGTCAGTAAGACTCAAGAGCTAGTCACTAGGTTCTATTTTTGGCCTAGAATGAATAGAGATATTAGACAGTATGTTGAGAGTTGTGTAGTGTGTCAAAAAGAAAAGGGCACATCTTCTAATGTAGGTCTTTATCAACCACTTCCAATCCCAACCAGACCATGGGAATGCATAAGCATGGATTTTGTAGCTGGTTTGCCAAGAACAAGGCAAGGGTATGATAGTATTTATGTTGTTCTGGACAGATTTAGTAAGATGGCTCATTTCATACCTTTCAAGACTATTCATGATGCTTGTAACATCGCTCAATTGTTTTTTAGTGGAGTGGTGAGGATCCATGGACTCCCACTTAGTATTATTTTAGACAAGGACACCAAATTCATGAGTCATTTTTGGAAGACCTTATGGCAAAAGTTGGGCACTAACTTGTCTTTTGGACCTGCCTATCATCCACAGATAGATGGCCAAACAAAGGTAGTCAATAGGAGTCTTGGTAACTTGATGAGATGCCTCACAAAGGAGTATGGTCAAGCATGGGACCAACTCATTGGACAAGCTGAATATGCATACAATGATACAGTGAATAGATCAACTAGTAAGAGTCCTTTTGAAATTGTTTATGGCTTTCACCCAAGAGGGATTTTTAAACTTAGAGAATTGAAGGAACGAATGCATGGTAGTGGATTTTCTGAGGACTTTTCTCATTCAATGAGGGAAGTCCATGAAAGTGTGAGAAATAACTTGATTGAAAATGGTGAAAAGGTAAAGCAAAAGGTGGATGTATCAAAGAGGGAGGTTCAGTTTCAGATTGGAGACTTTGTGATGGTACACTTGAATAAACATAGGCTGCAAAAAGGTGTTCCTCACAAGCTATATATGAAGAGGCTAGGTCCATGTAAGATACTTGCAAAGTATGGAAACAATGCATACAAGGTGGAGCTTCCTAAAGACATTGGGTTGTCACTAGTTTTCAACATTGCAGATATGATAGCATACAAAGGACCAATTCAAGATGCTGATCAAAACCTTCAAGAGGTAATACAAGAGGTAAAGGATATGAAATTAACCCCTACTCCATCTATGACAGCTAAAAAGATACTAGACTCAATGTTCTACAAGAAGACTAGGAGCAAAGACTATATGGAGCACCTTGTCAAATGACATGGCACAAAAGATGTTGATGTTACTTGGATCATAGAAACAAAATTCAAGAGGTTGGGCATTGATCCAAACATGCTCAATCCAAGGATGGATTAACCTTTCTTTTTTTGGGGGGAGTATGGTGCAGGAGCACACCTAACTCAAACCCCTAGCTCCTTATTTCTGGCACGTACTAACTCTAGCCAAGTCAGGGGAGTGTGTATGGACCTTAGAAGGTCATTTTTTTTTATTTCCCTAAGATAGATATGACTAGGTCAATCCATGTCTAGATAGGTTTTTTAGTTCATTTCCTTTAGTTGTGTGTGTGTGTGAGGTAATTGGTAAGCCTCTATAAATCCAACCAAGGCATCAGGAACCTTGGATAAGCTTCTTGGTATCACTGGCAATCGACCTACACTGGTACCTAGTAGCTTGGCTTACATTGCCTAGCAACTCGGCCTACATTGCCTAGAAGCTCAACCTACAATTCCTAGCAGCTTGGCCTACACTACCTAGCATCTCAGCCTACATTTGTGCCTAGCAGCTCAGCCTACATTGGTGCCTAGCAGCTCGGCCAATATTGGAGCTCAGTTTGCTTTACTATTGCTTGGCAATATTCAGTCGTAACGGCCCGTGAAAAGAAGATCTTGTCTTTTATGGACAGTATGGTTAGTGTAACGGTTCCTGAAGATATTCTTGTGAATGAGTGGACCATTAGGGTTGTCTCCTATGAGAGAATGGTTACTAATAACATCAAAAGCCTTCATTTTAGAGATCTAGAGGGTAGATTGAAGAAGAGGAGAAGCTATAGGAAAGTTAGAGATTTGCAGATTATTGTACTATTTTTCTTTGTTTCCAGTAATGAGAAGTTTTAGACTGTGTGTTTAGTTGATATAAAGTTTCTTTGTGGTTCCTTTTGCATGTAAGTAGATTAGTTACTTTATTTTTCTGTTTTGCAAGTTATTAGTTCTTCACCCGTTCTAGGTTGTAAACAGTAATGGCCCCTCGAGATTCCTAAATCCATGGTGAGAATCATGTGTTGGAATGGAACTCGAGAGGAGCCCTTGTACATAGTTTCCTTTTTGTTTTCTGTAGGAGAAGCAAAAACAAAGAGTCTGGAGATCTTACCCTAGGCGAGCTTGGTAATAGTCCGGCTAGGGAAGAGAATGAAAGCAATGTTCAGAAAACATTGAATAAGTGAGTAGAATGAATCTATTTGTGTAGGTTCAACAAGAAGGAGAAGTTTAATAGCATGTCGATGGGGACTGAGTCTTGATAATGACTTACCTTAGATAGGGTTATGAAAACCCTGAGAGATCTAGGAGAAATATCTTAGAGCAGAGCCAAGCTGGTTCTATAGCAGCAACAAGAATTTCGTCCACATCAAAGTTATACAATTAGAGGGGCACACCCAAGATTAAAAGGGGGCTTCTTTTAAATTAAGGACAAAATTATAACTATTTATTAATTAAATGCATAGGAAAAAGGCCAATTAATATGGAGAAGCTTTGGACATTAAAATGGGGTCGAGAAAGTGTGAGGGGTATGAAGGGAAAAGTGGAGAAGAAGAAAATGAGAAGGGTAGGGAGGTAGACATTGAAAGTAACTCAAAGATGGCTAAGATCTCTACCCCTATTTCTAAAAGCAAGATTTTTGGCCCTCTAGACCTCACCAATGACATGATGTCGAAAGAGGAGGTTGAAAAATGTTCAACTTGGGACTAGTGTTAATTGCAATGCAGTGGCTGAGGAATTGGATAAGCTAAAGGATAGAGGGGGGAGTATGAAAGAAAGACCATGAGTATCTAAAGGTTTAGTTTGAGGGTTATGCACAACTTGGCTACCTCACTATGCCTACTTCAGGAAAAAATATTGGGAGCATATGCCAACAATGAAGGGAACTGCAAGGAACTATTTAAGTTCCTTACTCGTGACTAGTCTAATGTTCTATAGAAAAGTGGTTGCAAGATCAAATAAGCTAGGTGGGAACACTTTCCCAAGTGTTTTTATTTATCCTACTAATAATGGCCACAATGGCATGATTTATATTATCTATATGTTTATGTTGTTTTTGTTTAAGGTTGTTAGTAGTTGTATGCTGCTAATGGTTGCAATGACACAATTTCAATTATTTATATGTTTATGTTCTTTTTATTTAAGACCATTAGCAACTATATATTTCTGGTTAGGTATGACCCTATATGGGTTTCCCATAAGACTAATATAAGTTTATTTAGCTTAGATGATAGGTTTGGCTATAAGAATTATAGTATCTCTGTTAGATTAGATGGTAAGCTCAATTTTGCTTGTTAGGTTTTCTCTCTACTTTGTTCATAGTGTTATTTGATATTCTTAGAGTGTTGTTAATGTGCTTATGGAGTTTTTGAATTATAATCCTTTTGGGCTAGTTGTAATGGAGCAACACCCTAGTCTTGTTGCTTCTAATTTATTTAAAAAAAAGGGATCTAGCAAAGGACTAATATTTTACTACTTATAATTTAGGGTGCTACATAAATATAACACATAATCAAGAACCAAGGTACACATATATATATTTATACTACATAATAATCACACAACAATGAAACATCAATATACTCAAAACATTTCAAAATATCATAGTATATCATTCAAGCACTTGAAATATACATAGAATACAAACATATTATATAATGCTTGATCACATAAAAAATTACTTCATACAAATATAATAAAATACTATCATACTTATATTTTAAAAAATCTATGTAAAATTCAGCGACAAATAGGAATTTAAATTATAGAGAGACATAAATATAAGAATACTAATAGTAAATATAAATTTCATTAACAAATTTTTCATCACCAAAAAATAAAATAAACATAAATTGGAAAAAATTAATATTCACCAAAGCAATTGAAAATAAATTTCACTAAAGCAAATTTCTAATTTTTTTAATAAATTTGATTATATTTTTTAATATTATAACATAAAAATCTATCAAAATAATTAAATTAAAATATATATTAGCAATTGAAGATCCAAATCAGATATTTTTAAATATTGAGCTTTTAATATATTAAATTTTAAAAAAAATCTAGGCTATATTTTTTATATGGAAAAGGTGATAATTAAATTGAGAATTAATTCAATAATTTTAACATTGCCTTTAACACATATTATGTAACAGATATCATAAATTTTTATTGTTTTTGGGATTTAAAAACTTTCAAACTGCATAAATTCTATCGATCTAATTTTAGTAGTATATCGACTCTTCACAACATCTCTCTAATTGGGCTTCAAGGTCATTGACTAATCTAAAAACACTCCATTCATAAATGACAAAAGAAGGCTACATTGATACAAGTCCAAAATTGATGAAGCATTTTTCTCATTTCTCAGTAAAACCAAACTCAATGTCATAGATATTCTCAAGAGAAAACAAGCTTCATGTCCACTTATTTTTAGTGCCTCCTTTGGAAACTCAAGTGAGAAATTTGTTTAACTATGAATAAAGACTTTAATCATTGACCCATAACAAGTACAATATTCTGACAAAGTAGAATTCAGTTGATGATAATCATGAGTAAATTCTATCTTTTTTTAAAGTTGTAAAAGGAAAAATTAAAAATAATAATAATATAATATAATAATTTAATTTCTTAACAATAAAAAATCTTTTCACTGTAGCAATCTAGGTAGGAACTTTGAGCTTAGAGGGGAATGTTTTTTCTTGATCCACTAATTGTAGCCTTCTATGTAATGTTTTTATCTATAATATAATATAGGAAGCTACCCACTAAGGTAGCTATTTGCAAAAAAGAAAAAGAAAATAAAAAATTCTCACTAGTCCACTTAAATAAGATAATATTATAATTTTTTTTTCTTAAAAGGGGGTAAAGATTTATTCAATCAAAGAGCATAAATACAGAGAAAGGCCACAGACCTACTAAATTAGGACAACAAAAAAGAACCCAGTAGGGATCACCAACACCAACACTACCGATTGATATCCTCCAACATTAACCTATCTAAAGTCTCAATATAATAAGGAGGTAAGCCATCCCTTTCCCCAACATCCCAACCATCAACATTCTTAGAACCCCACTTCGCTAGACAATCTGTCACTCTGTTCCACTCCCTTGGGATATGACAGAAGGACAATAAATCCAAAGAACTACACAAGCTTAAGATCTGTCTAACCATGGAGGCTATTTGAAATCTAACCTCGTCCAAATTTTGTCTATTCAACATACCCACAATGATCTAAGAATCAGACTCACATCTAATCCTTCTCCATCCTAGAGAATATCCTCTCTCAACTGCAATCTTAATTGCATGAGATTACTTCAAATTATTAGAGTTTTGCCCTTTATAAATAGATAATAAAACAAAAACCCTACCATCATTATCTCTACCTATACCTCCAATACTAGCATGTCCTGGATTCCCACGGGAGGACCCATCAATATTGATCTTCAAAATCCTAGCATGATGAGGTATCCACCTCCTATCCTTCCATATCCTCTTCTTAACATGTCAAGATATTTTTCCACAATTGCATCCCACTCTTTTGTCCCCCAAGTTCAAATCCTTACAATAGCATAATCATCTAGGTCAACATTTTCAAACATATCACATTTAACAGAAATAGTCTCTTGAAGCTTGCTAACAATCTTCTACCACAACTAGTCACTCCCCAATTTAGAATCACAAAAAACCCTTTGATTTGTTTCCAACCAAAGATTCCATATAATAATATAAGGACCAATAGACCAAGCCACCTAAAGGCTGGAGGTCTTCCCATACTTTCCAAAAATTCAATTAAGGAGGTAGCATGAATGTAGGCATGTTTTCATGCCTCCCACCACCTATGCCAGATCTCTCTAGAAAAAAGGTAGAGAAAGAAAATGGGAGCTACATTCCTCACTACTCCAACAAAGGAAACAAATGGAAGTACCATGAAACCCTCTCTTACAAAGATTCTCCCATGTAAGACACTTCCTCTGGACAACCAACAATAAGAAAAAGTTACACTTGGGCTAAGAAAAGTTGGTCAAAACCTTCTTCCACCAGGGAACATCTTCCAGGCCATGTAATTTCATGTCTAACATCACATAACCATTGGTAACAGTAAATTTTCATTTTGGGTCGGGAACCCAAGCCAGAGTGTCTCTCCCCTTAAGGTAGTTGCATAACCTATCCTCTATGATTTTGGCCAGCACAGTATGATCCTCCACAAAGCCACCCAACAACCACTCATGAGGATTATTTAAACAAGTTACCTCTACCTGACCCATACACTTAATATTTTTAAAGTTCTCCACCTTAACCCACCCAAAATTAGTAAAAATATTATAGATATTGAAGATGAGGGAAGATAGAGAGAATAAGAGGATGACCATCCCAAGAGTCCTACCAAAAAAGAGCCTCAAATCCTCTATTACATATCCAAAAAGATCATCCTTAGTAATTTATGGTCCCCTTTTAAGAGTATCCCAAATATAAGATCCTTTACCCACCAAACCAAGACGTGGAACATCTTGGCAATCAACACTAGTAAAATACATGTAGGTAAAAATCTTGGTCCAGCCTAACCCTAACTATTGCACTAGCTCCAATACAACATACTGAAGACCAAGACCCCCCACATGCCTCAATCTATAGACATAATCCCATTTTACTAAACTCCACTTCAAAGATAGAAGAATGTCATCCTAGAGAAATTGGCAAGAACAAGAATCAAATTTCCTCACAAAGTTAGGAGGGGAACCTACACAAAAAACCTATATATGAGGAGAGCTTGCACCATATTCTTCAGGAGTATCACTCTCCCCACTCAAGATAGCCACATATAAGTCCAATGACTAACTTTACTTCAAAATATGTCCAAGATCCCCTGCCAAAACTCTTTATCTTGAGACCCCAAAATCAAATGAATCTCAAGGTACACCAGGGGAAGAGAACCAATCTAAAATCTAAGGATCATAGCAATCCTATTCTGAATAGGCCAATGAGTATTAAAGAATTAGATAAAAGATTTATATTCATTTATTCTCTGACCCGAGGCTTTCAAGTAGATGTCCAAAGCTCTCCTAATATTTACTGCCTCATTTATTCTGGTCATACTCATCACACCTGCGTTATCCAAAAACTAAAGATAAGAATAGGGAGGAATAGCATTGTTACATTGTCATCCCTGAATAAGACCTTGTCTCACCTATGATTTAATAAATCTTCCAAGTCCCTCTGCCATGATAATAAATAAATAGGGTGATAAGGGGTCTCCTTTCCTAAGCCCCTGAGAGGCATTGAAAAAATCAGTAGGTTCCCAATTAATAAGAATTGAGAAGGAGGAAGAACTCACACAACTAAGAACCCACTTCACCCACTCCTCTCCAAATTGAAAGGACAATAGAATTTTCTATAAGAAGTCCCATCTCACTTGATCATAAGTTTTAGTTATGTCAAGTTTAATAAGCATAGTTTTCTCCTTTATGCTAGCCATAGAATGAATAGACTCCATTGCTATCACAACACCATCCAAAATTTGGCTCCCACCAAAAAAATTTCCCTTCTCTTCAGATATCAAATCTCCAAGGAATGGCTTAAGTCTTTCAGCAATCAAGTTGGTAATAATCTTGTAAATCATATTACATAATGTAATAGGCCTGAATTTTTCCAAACTATTATCTCCTTCCTTCTTAGGAATGAGAGCCAAGAAAGTAGAGTTCATAGACTTAAGAATTTTTTTATTCCTATGAGATTTGTGAAGCCCTTCTAAAATATCAAACTTCATAATCTCCCAAAATTCCTGAAAGAACTCAATCATAAACCCATCTAGGCCAAGAGCCTTACCTTTTTTATATGAAATACAACTTCCTCCAATTTTGAAAAACAAAATATGGTGCCTAAGATCCTCATTCATCTCAATAGAGACCAAAGGGGGAATGCAATACAAGATGGCTATCTTCTTCTCCAGTGCTATAAGAGCATCCTTGGTGGAAAAATTCAAAAAATAACTGACAAATTCTATGGAAATTTCTTCACAAGAAGAGAGATGAACTCCATTTGAAGATATGAGAGAGGTAATAGAGTTACCATATGTACAATCTTAAAAGTTATATCCCATTAATTTTTAAGATCAAAGACCTTTTTAGGCCCCATTTTAGTGATCTTCTAGAACATGGATGCATTTATGCTTGATTTTCCACCTATTCCTTTATTTTTTCCCATTTCTGTCATTTCTTTTTCACCACTGAGTTCCCAAGGATTTTTCTATTGATTTTTCCTCCTAGGATATAGGTTTAATTTGACCTATACCTGGAGTACAGGTTGAGGTTGACCTGTACCCAAGGCATGGATTTCATGATAACTAAGGCCCATTTTGAGGTTTTTCATATTTTCCCACCCAGTGCAGTCGACCCTTTTTGTTTTGACATAAAAAATTGGTATAAAATGAGACCTACTCACTTCATTTGATCATCCACAAATTCAATAAGCAATCCACATTATAATACACAAGTTCTATATTCATTACATATATTTTTATAAGCAAGATCCATTACATACATGCTCAAGCCATCAATTGAAAGCTATCAAGTTCAAGATGCATTCAAGGAGTTCAAGACAAGAAAGTATGCATTGAAGGAATTCATTCAATTTAATCAAACATGCATTTCCTTCCATAGATCTAGATTCTTTCCTCATTAGATATAGTTGAGTTGGCCATCAATGGAGGAGACCTACATTCATCAACATTTCACAAGCGTTCAACCATTCAAGAATTCAAGCATACTTACATCCATGATATATGATTTGGAACTTATAGATCTATTACATTTGTGAAGACATCCAACATCGTACATTCTACATACAAGCATTCATACATCTTTGTGGGTAGTGGATTTGAATCTATCCATGAAGGTTTGACTAGCAAGGTGAATGTTTACATTTAAATTATTTTATTTAAATCCAAGGTTAATTCCTAAATGCGGGCTTGACCAATGAAAAGCTATTCCCCCAAAAAAAATTCATTTTTCTTGTGTGTAGGAGAATATTTGCAGGTTTTCAAGTTTTTGGGATTGGATTCAGCTGATTTAGGGTTACAGTTTTTGATGGATAATCAGATCTCAGTTTTTTGGATAGTGCAGGTATAGGTTGAAATTGACCTATACCCAAGCGCAACATGTACCCTCCAAGTCAACTTGTTCCTAGGACCTTCAAATTTTCAAAATAAGAATATTTCAGCTTGTAGGTTCCAGATCAAGCGTAGTTTCATTTTTTGTTGAAGTATGCTACTCCATTTTTAGATTAGATCTTGTTACCTCTACAAGCCCTCAAGGTGAGTCCCATTTCCTATTTTTCATTTAGTATCACTTACTTTTATATATCATATTAGGTCTTTTTATGTGCTTGATTGTTACATGTGCTTCTATTTTACTTGCATTGCATTTAACCAATCAACTAGCCTTATGCCACTTAATCAAACATAAACAATCTCAATTGGCATTGATCAATATCAATCAACAAACGATAAAGGGAAAGTAAAATCAAATAAAAAAGAGATATTTTATATATTCACCTAGCTTGAAAGGAATTGAATTTGGCATTAGCAACCCTATATCCATTTGTGTTGTGCTAATCTAATTTGGGTTCTCTTGAAGGTTATTTTTGAGGATCCTTTTTTATCTTTCCCTTATGTACATAAAAGACCAAGTGGTTGAACATTAATACAAATAACACTTATAACCACCATTCTTCTCCTTTTTTTTTTTTTAAATGTTACACCATATCTCTGATCCTTAACATAGTTATGGAATAAAGTAGTATTTATATCACCTTCTTGAAGCCAATCCACTCTAGACTTATTCTTTTAGAAAATATCCTCATGAAACTCCCATTCTTCCAATTCCTTGAGGGTTGAGAACTCAAACTTAATAATCTCAAGAGTCATCCCTTGGTCATGAATCTGTTGTGTGATATTATCTAACTTAGACTAAGCTACCATCTTCTGATCCCGCAAATTCCCAAAAACATTATTTATTCCACTTCTTTAGCCTATATTACATGTTGGATCCTCTTCCCAAAAGTAAACATGGCCCTACCATGGTCAGGCATCCCTTCATACCACCAATTCATCTTCCCAAAATTAAACATGACCCTACCATGGGAAAGCATCCCTTCATACCACCAATCTTCTACAAGATCATGTAAAGATTGATCCTGCATCCACAATAATTAAAATTTGAAAGAAGGGTACTTAGAGAATATATAAGAAGTAGCTGGAAAATTGATAGGCCTATTGGTTATTTTTCTTGCGACCCTCAACCCTAAAAGGGAATATGTGAATTATACATAAGAATATTCACCTAACTCACAAACTTTGCATCATCTGAAAATTGAGGACATGAAAAGACAACATTAACAAGGTATACAAGCCTTCTTCACTTTGAGCTCCACATCACTCAAGAAGGTAATCCTAATTTTCACATACATAAACCTTTTGACATACAAAACCTTGCAAATATACAATTGTGGATAGTTCTCAAACCCATAGGTAATGGGTATTTAAAACTCTACCAATCTCATGCAAAATCCCGCTTGCATTAAGTATGCTGAGATCTAGATCATCCCAGTCCTACACTAATCAACATAAAATTAAAATGATCTAAATATGATTTGAGATTGCTTCTGAAAATACTTCATATCCACATAGACCAGTGCCTCTATCACGGGTTAAAAAGTTAAATATACATCCATAATAAAATTCTTATAAAAACAATCTTAACCAACAAGCTTTCAATATGTTGTTCCCTTGCACCTACAAACTTACTTATATCATCACAATTATCTACTTATGAAATCCAACTCAGTATTCAAGCTTACTAATACTTGCTCTTGAATTTAGTATTTGCATGTATTACACAACACACATCAAATGTGAAGATAAACTCCAATATTCTTGATATTTAAAATTTGTATAAGTTTGAATATAATCACTTAAGACCATTGTTGTTCAGACAAAGCAATTTAACCCTTTCCTTAAAAGAGATCAATGCTAAAACAACACAACTACAAAGAAATTTGTAGGAATGAATTGAGAATACTTGATCCATTCAATTCAAATGGTCTAAGTACACAAAATTGGAGACAACTACATGATGACAGAAATCAACTCACACTAATTGGTCTACCATTGTTCATAACAAAAAAATTATTACAAGAAGCGTACTCTAACTGCAATCTACAACTAAGAGCAAACTAATATGTAAAAAATTGAAGAGAAAATATTCAGAACTGAAACCTTGATTGGAACCCTTACAAATGAGAAGGGAGAAGAATAAATAGAGGAAGGGAAAAATACAAATTTAATATATTGTTGACACTTGTCCCTCTTTTGATTTGATTTGTAAAAATATTCTTCATCTTCCCAACAAACTAAAAAATATACAATTTATCTAGTGATCTGAAACATATATCCACCTTGTTTGAGGCAACTAAAACCATTTTCAGATATATGATATTAAATGATATTTCCCTCTATCTATTTCACCACTCATCTATATGTATCTATAACTACATAGTACCCTCTTTCATCTCTCAAGATAAAAATATTTGTACTTTAACTACATGTTAAAATAATATCTTCGCATGATTTCCCTCTTTCCTTTTTCATGGGTATGAGCCTCTTATGATGAAAATATAAATCACACCTAGCATTTTGAAGTATTCTTATTTGATAAAAATAAAATTCCTCATCATAATATTCTCTCCCTCTTTGACAACAATGCCAAAAAGTCATACTCCTGAAAACTTGTTCCAATAGTGGATTATACCTTACATGTATTCATAAATTATTACATACAAAATTATTTTCACTACTTCAGGAATCACCTAAAGTGTGTCATACTAACATCAATTCAGAAATAGATATTCTAATGAAATATAGAATTGATGCAACATGCCTCATTCTCATTAGTGAACTTTTGATCAGGGAAGAACGCCTAATTTACCTCTTAGATACTCAAAAGCATCTTTAGGTAGTGACTTTGTAAATATATCATCCAACTGTTCCTTTGAATTTACATATTCCAATCTCAAATTCTTCTCTTTAACTTTTTCTCTCAAGTAGTGATACTTGATAGAAATGTGCTTGGTCTTTAAATGCATAATCGGGTTCTTCGATATATTAATAGCACTTGTATTATCACAAAAAAATAGTAACCAGATCTGTGATCTCTTCTTGCATACCTTCAAGTAATTTCTTAATTCATACTATATTTGCACAATTCATAGTAGCAAGAACATATCCAGCCTTAGTAGTAGACTGTGAAATACACATTTTTTTCTTACTCATCCATGTAACTAATCTTTCACCAAGAAAGAATGTGCCTCCACTAGTAATTTTTTTTTCATCAACATTTCTAGCCCAATCTGCATCAGTGTAGACTTGCAGATCAAAATTACCTCCCTTTTTGTAAAATAAACCAAACTCTTCTACACCTTCAAGTATCTCAAAATTATTTTTACTGCAGACATATATGTTTCCTTTGGATTAGAAGAAAATATTGCAACAATTCCAACAACATGTGCTATATCAGGCCTTTCGTGAACAACATACTGCAATTTACCAATCATGGATTGTTAAAGAGTATTAGACACCTCTTGTGTTTCATCCTTTTTAGATAATTTACATCCAGTAACCATAGGTATTCCAACAGGCTTGGAATCTTCCATACCAAAATTTTTACGAATCTCTTTGATATACTTGGCTTGTATAATATAGATCCCTCTAGTAACTTGTTGTACCTGTAGACCTAGAAAGAACTTAATCTCTCCAATCATTGAAATTTAGTACATAAATCTTCAAGACCTTTAGTGCAACTATAAAATTAATCACTAGCACTGCTCAAATATCCATCTCTAGTAGCAGATTCCCTATCTTTTTCAATATTTAAAGTAGACTGGAATGCAGATTCAATCTTAGAAGTAGCAGACAAACTATTATCAGAATTATTTATCTCAAATGTAGTTAACTTAATAATAGTAGCATCCAGTGAAACATTCATCTTGGGTATAGATATTCTTAGCTCTTGTATAGAAAATACACAAATAGCATAACTCGGTAGTAGGGTTCTCAACATCTTACTTGTAACATCATCCTCTATTATGATCCCACTAGCTCCTCTAATAGAATTAACAGTCTCCTTAAGTCTTGTATTGTACTATATTATGTTCTCTCCTACCTTCATCCTCATAGAGTCAAATTTTCCTCTCAAAATTTCTGCTTTAGCCTTCTAAACATGATGATCTCCACGATAGGTCAAAATAAGCTTATCCCACATTTGTTTCAAATTAGTGCAACCATCAAGTTCATCATATTCCTGGTCAATAAGTGTAGAAGAAATCTCAATCATAAATTGTGTGTATTCCTATTTCTATCTTTTCTCACTGATTGTCAAAGGTGTAGTAGTCGGTGCTACATATTTATTTTCAAGAAAGTGAAGATCATACTCTCCCACTCCAGACACATGCAACCTCATTCTACTTTTCCATGTAGAGAAATGATCCCTATTTAGCTTTGGTGCTTCTCTCTTATACATCTTAAGATCTTAGCTCAATTCCTTTTAACTTAACACTTCAGAGTAACTTAGCTCTGATACCAACTGTTGGTCCCACTGAGGGGGGGTGCGGGTGAATCATACAAATCAAAACTTAAACACTTAAAACTAAGCTTATTGATTCATTCGGTAATACTGAATATAGTAAATAACCAATTCACCAAATAACTCAATAACATAAGCAACAATACATCTCATATATGTAAATCAATCATTCATGCTTAGACACATTAGATAACTCATATAACTCCATATTTAACTTAGTTTACACCAGATTTAATGAGGAAACCCAATTTGGGAAAAACCTCTGTGGGAATTGTAACCTAGAATGAAAATGTACCCTTTTGAAGTACACTCGGTTAAGAACTAATCATGTTAAAGATTACAAATACATTTTCTAAATGTGACCCTATTAGGGGATTTACCTTAGATCTATTAATATCTTCACCCCATTAGGAGTGGCCTTGCTAGAGGTCTTTAAATACTCTTTTGAAATGTCACTTAATTCTAGGTTTTACAAATAGGACGCTTAAATCCACTCGATTAAGAGATTTATCCATTAAAAATATTAATAACCAATAGTAAACTTTGATATGTAAATATAAAAACAACCTTTTCTTGTTTTAGATCCTTTATGCTCAACTGAATACGGGCATCGTATACTCCATTGATTTCTTTCTCAGACTGTAGATTCTTCAATCTCTATTTCTCTATTCTGCTTAGTAAATGTTGTTCTTCAACTTCTTCTTCTTCTCTGTTAAATTTGCCAACAACATTACTCTCTTCATATTTATCATTCTTTATATAGACATACTTTTTCCTCTTAATCTCCTCAATTTTATTTTCTTTCATTTGCACTTAGTCGTTCGATCATCTTCTTCATAAATCATAACTCGTTAAACCATATCACTTTTACCTCGAAACTTGTACTTTTCTTAGAACTCTTCACAATTCTATTAAACTGCTTGATCTTCACCTTATATCTTCTCATTGAATTTTCCCATTTGTAGATCTTATAAAAAACATCATTTAATTCATTTCCTCATCCAACTCATCATTGATTTTTATTAAATTTGATCTTATCATCATTTATTATCAATATTCTGTACTTGGTAAAACTTGCTTTGCAAGTCGGTAACTGACTTCATTCACTGCTCAGTGTCTAACTCATCTTTGGTTCTTGGTGCTTGACTTTCACTTGGTGTTTAGTAACTTGTGACTGACTCACATAACATTCTACTGACTGACTCAATCTAGCTTGGTAAAGGAACTCTTTCAGTCATAACTTTAATTCTTTGTAGTCTCTGACTTGATAAATCAATTGTAGTGATTTGATAGCATCAAATATATAGTAGAGAACAACTATATATTCATTACTTCATCATTGTATAATCTGTATTTGTGACCTTTTTAACTTCTCCTCTTAAGATATGGTAACATAATAAAAATCAATTAATCAATTGCTTGACATCAATGACAAAACAACAACTGATCTAACCATTTCTACAATCATGATACTTGGTATCACTTGATCTCCATCATCTCCATTATATATTCATCAGTTAATCAACAATATCCCTCTTTTTCATTGATGGCAACCACTATAATAGTGTTATAGCAATTGATGATGGCGGCTCTCAAATACTTAATTGTACTCCCTCTGAGTTGATCTTTTTGTTTCCACTTTGATCTCTAATATGAATCTCCTTCATGAGTAAGTATTTGAAATTTATTCTCTCTCAATATCTCACTTAAGGATAAATGTCATCAATTCATTCTCTCCCTCTTTGACAAAAATTTCAAAAAGTCATACTCCTGAAAAAATAAGCTCCAATAGTGGATTATACCTAACATGTACTCATAAATCATTACATACAAAATTATTTTCACAACTTCAGGAATCACCTAAAGTGTGTCATTCTAACATCAATTCAAAAAAATATATTCCAATCCCACATTCTTCTCTTTAATATGTTCTCTCAAGTAATGATACCTGATACAAATGTGTTTGGTCTTTGAATGCATAACCAGCTTCTATGATATATTAATAGCACTTGTATTATCACAAAAAATAGTACCTAGATCTATGATCTATTCTTGCATACCTTCAAGTAATTTCTTAATCCATACTCTATTTTCACAATTCATAGTAGCAACAACATATTCAGCCTCGACAGTAGACTATGAAATACAACTTTGTTTCTTTCTCAGTCATGTAACCAATCTTTTACCTAGAAAGAATGCACCTCTACTAGTACATTTTCTATCATCAACATTTCCAGCTCAATCTACATTAGTGTAGACTTGCAGATCAAAAGTACCTCCCTTTTTGTACAGTAAACCAAACTCTTTTGTGCATTTTAGGTATCTCAAAATTCTTTTTACTGCAGACATATGTGTTTCCTTCAGATTAGAAGAAAATCTTGCAACAATTCCAATAGTGTGTGCTATATCAGGTTTGTTGTGAACAACATACTGCAATTTACCAATCATGGACTGGTAAAGAGTATTATCCACCTCTTGCATTTCATCCTCTTTAGATAATTTACATCTGTAACCATAGGTGTTCCAATAGGCTTAGAATCTTCCATACCAAAAGTTTTACAAATCTCTTTGATATACTTGGCTTGTGTAATATAGATCCCTCAGGTAACTTTGTTGTATCTTTTGACCTAGAAAGAACTTAATCTCTCCAACCATTAACATTTCAAACCCTTTTCTCGTTTCATCAGCAAATCCTTTACATAAAGTGTCATTGCCTCCAAAAATAATATCATCAACAAAAATTTCAGCAATCAAAACCTTATTATCACTGTCACATTTCAAGTAAACATTACTATTATCACTTGATCTTTGAAATCCTATTTCAATTAGATAAGAGTTCAATCTCTCATACCATGATGGGGATGTTTTTTTCAAACCATATACAACTCTATGTAACTTACATACCTTGTTCTTGTTTGTGTTCTCAATAAATCCTTCAGGTTACTCAATGTATACTTCTTCTTCAAGTATCCCATTAAGAAATGAAGACTTAACATCCATCTGATATACCTTGAATCCTTTGTAAGAAGCATATGCTAGAATTATTCTAACTCCTTACTATTTAGCAACAGGTGCAAAAGTCTCTCCTTAGTCAATTCCTTCTTCTTGTGCATAACATTTGCAAACAAATCTACCTTTATTTCTGATAACTTCTCCATGCTCATTTAGTTTGTTTCTGAAAATCCATTTAGTACCAATAACTTTTTTTTCTTTAGCCCTGGGTACTAATGTCCATGTCTTGTTCTTCTCAATTTTATCATACTCTTCTTTCATTGCTTTCATCCAATCTTCATTATCTAGTGCCTCTCTAATTTTCTTAGGCTCAAATGTAGATATCAAACATGTGTTGTCTCTTACCTTGCTTCTAGTTATCACTCCAACATCCTTATTTCCAATAATCTTTCTCAGGGAATGGTGTCTTCTCACATACTTTTCCAAAATAGTCTTGGTAGCTCTTGGTTCTTAAATATCAACATTCGATTGTGGAAATCCTTGTTCATCTTCCTCCTCAGTAGGTGCTCTCGGTAAGGTATCAAGGGAATCATGTTGTACATATACAAACTTCTCATAATATTTTGTTTCTTTCTTTCCATCTTCATCATTCCTTTCTGCAAATTCATCAATTCTTACATTTGAACTTTCCACCATTTTGTTAGTAACCCTTTTCAAAAATTTGTAAGCTTTACTCCCTGTAGAATATCCCTTCTCCTTTTGAATCAAACTT
Source organism: Thuja plicata (assembly GCA_018584345.1). Taxonomy (NCBI): domain Eukaryota; kingdom Viridiplantae; phylum Streptophyta; class Pinopsida; order Cupressales; family Cupressaceae; genus Thuja; species Thuja plicata. The sequence goes on along the minus strand of MU224354.1, from coordinate 3,822,925 downwards.
TCCTTCTCTATAATCTTTCAGAATATAGAATTTTCTCCCAAAAATTTAAATTAACTAACATTATTTTTGTGTTCATACCATATTTCATAAGGTGTCTTTTTGGTACCTTTCTTCATTTGTACTTGGTTCAATGTATAAACAACTATACTCACAACTTCTCTCCAAAAGTTCTGTGAAACTCCTTTTTCAATCATTGGTGTCCTAGCACAATCAATAATATATTTGTTTCTTCTCTCAACAATCCCATTCTGTTGTGATGTCCTCGGTGCTGAAAAATATCTCTTAATTATATTCTCATTACAAAACAATGTAAACTTGTTAGAAGTAAACTCACCTCCTTTGTCCAATCTTAGACATTTCAACTTTCTTCCATTTTATTTTTCAACTTGGGCCTTATACCACTTAAACATTTGAAATGCATCATATTTTTCTTTTAAAAACATTATAGACATCATTCTAGAATAATCATCCACAAATAAAATAAAATATATGTCTCCATAATAACTTTGAGTCCTCATGGGTCCACACAAATCAGTATGTACTAAATCCAAAATTCCTTATGTAACATATGTCTTGCTCACAAAAATATATTTATTCATCTTACCCATCTAACATCCTCTGCACATAGCATCTCAATTTTTTCTAATCTCGATATTTCTCTTTATCTACTCTTCTTACTCACTTTGATTAAGTTATCAAAATTAACATGACAAAGCCTTTTGTGTCATAACCAAACATCTTAAACTTTAGCAAATAGAAAACTCTTCATATAAGTATCAAGATAAAATAAATTACCTTTAGATTGTTCTCCAGTAGCAATTAGACTATGCTTCTCATCAAATACTTTCACCTTTCCATTTTGAAATTCTAATCGATGACCTATATTGTTTAGTTGTACAACACTCAATAGATTATACTTTAATCCTTCAACCCAATAAACATCATCACATCTTGTGTTATTCGGTACAATTATAGAACCTTCTCCTTTCACATGATATGGAGCATCATTACCAAATCTAACATAACCTCCATCATGATTTTCTAACGAAATAAACTTAAGTGTGTCACCAGTCATGTGATGTGAACAACCACTATCTATAATCCATGTTTCATTCTTAATTACTTGAGATATAGAAACATAAAAAACTTATTTTCCATCATCACTATGAAAATAATCATCATCACTTAGTCCTTCATTAGCAATATGACAATATTTATTACCTTTGTTTTAATAGTCTCTATATCTTCTGAATCTTTTTTCTCTTTTGTCCTTATCTTTGTCATCTTTCTTTTCCTCCTTATCTTTCTCAAGACAATTAGATACAAAGTGACCAATCTTATCACAATTAAAACATTTCAAGGGTAACTTACCTTGATATTTTCCTTTGCCTCTTTGTATCATTCTAACCAACAAAGCTTCAAATTGTCTTTCATTCTCATCACATTCAGTAAATAAATCTTCAAGACCTTCAGTGCAACTATAAAATTTCTCACTAGCACTGCTCAAATATCCATCTCTAGCAGCACCTTCCCTAGCTTTTCCAATCTATAAAGTAGACTTAAATGCAGATTCAATCTTAGAAGTAGCAGACAAACTATTGTCAAAATCATTTAGCTCAAATTCAATTAACTTACCAATAGTAGCATCCAGTGAAACGTTCATCTAGGGTATGGATCTTATCTCTTCTATAGAAGATACACAAATAGCATAAATTGGTAGCAGGGTTCTCAACATCTTTCTTGTAAAATCATCCTTTGTTATGATCCCACTAGCTCCTCTGATAGAATTAACATTCTCCTTAAGTCTTTTATTGTACTGTATAATGTTCTCTCCTTCCATCATCCTCATAGAGTCAAATTTTCTTCTCAAACTTTCTACTTTATCCTTTTGAACATGTTGATCTCCACCATAGGTCAAAATAAGCTTATCCCACATTTGTTTCAAAGTAGTGCAACCATCAAGTTCATCATATTCCTTGTCGGTAAGTGTAGAATAAATCTCAGTGTGTTCCTATTTCTATGTTTCCTCACTGATTGTCAAAGGTGCAGTAGTTGATGCTACATATTCATTATCAAGAAAGTGAAGTGCATACTCTCCTACTCTAAACACATGCAACCTCATTCTACTTTTTCATATAGAGAAATGATTCCTATTCATCTTTGGTGCTTCCCTCTTATATATCTTTAGATATTAACTCAAGTCCTTTAAACTTATCACTTTAGAGTAACTTAGATTTGATACCAATTGTTAGTCCCACTAAGAGGGGGGGTTTAATCAAACAAATAAAAACTTAAACACATAAAATTGAACTCACTGATTCACTCGGTAATACAGAATCTAGTAAATAACCAATTCACCAAATAATTCAATAACATAAGCAATAATACATCTCATATATGTAAATCAATAATTCATACTTAGAAACCTCAGATAACTCATATAACTCTATATTTAACTTGGTTGGCACTAGATTTAATGAGGAAACCTAATTTGGGAAAAACCTCTACGATAATTGTAACCCACAATAAAAATGTACCCTTCTGAAGTATGCTCAATTAAGCACTTATCATGTTAAAGATTACAAACACATTTGTTAAATGTGACCCTGTTAGGGGATTTACCTCAGATCTTTTAAGATCTTCACTCTATTAGGATTGGCCTGATTACAGGTATTTAAACAGTCTTTTGGAATGTCAGATAAGTCTAGGTTTTATAAATAGGATGGTTAAATCCACTTAGTTAAGATATTTTTGTTACAAATATTAATAAGCAACAGTAAAATTTGATCTGCAAATATAGCAACTACCTTTTCTTGTGTCAGATCCTTTATGATCAATTGAATACTGGCATCATTTACTCCATTTATCTCTTTCTCAGACTATAGATTCTTTGATTTCTATTTCTTTGTTCATCTCAGAAAATGGTGTTCTTCAGCTTCTTCTTTTTCTCTATTCAATTCACCAGCAACATTACTTTGTTCATATTTCTCATTCTTTATATAGACATACTTTTTCCTCTTAATCTCCTTAATTTGATTTTCCTTCATTTGCACTCAGTCATTCAATCATCTTCTTCATAAATTACAACTCAGTAAACCCTATCACTTTTACCTCAAAACTTGTACTTTTCTTGGAACTCTTCACAATTTTGTAAAACCGCTTGATCTTCACCTTAGATCTTCTCATTGAATTTTATCATTCGTAGATCTTATAAAAAAATAATTTAATTCATTTCCTCATCTAGCTCATCATCACTTCACATTAAATTCGATCTTATCATCATTTATTATCAATATTTAGTACTCGGTTAAACTTTCTTTGCAACTTGGTATCTGACTTCATTCACTGCTCGGTGTCTAACTCATCTTTGGTGCTTTGTGCTTGACTTTCACTTGGTTTTCAGTAACTTTTGACTAACTCACATAACATTCTACCAACCGACTCAGTCTAGCTCCGTAATGTAACTCTTTCAGTCATAACTTTAAGTCTTTGTAGTTTTTGACTTGATCAATCAATTGTACCAATTTGATGACATCAAATATATAGTAGAAAACAACTATATCTTCATTAATTTAGCATTGTTTGATTTGTATTTGTCACCCATTTAACTTCTCCTCTTAAGATATGGTATTATAATAAAAATCAATTAATCATTGCTTGAAATTAATAAAAAAATAACAACTGATCTAACCATTTCTACAATCATGATACTCGGTATCACTCAGTCTTCATCATCTTTATTAGATATTCATCATTTGATCAATAATATCCCTCTTTGGCATTTATGGAAACCACTATAACAGTGCTATAGAAATTGCTGATGGCGGCTCTCAAATACATAATTATACTCCCCTGAGTTGATATTTATGTTTCCACTTTGATCTTTGACCTGGATCTCCTTCATGAGTAAGTATTTTCAATTTATTCTCTCTCAAAATCTCCCTTAAGGATAAATGTCATCAATTCTCTCTCTCTCTCTCTCTCTCTCTCTCTCTCTCTCTGACAACAATGCCAAAAATTCATACTCCTAAAATTTTGTTCCAATAGTGGATTATACCTAACATGTACTCATAAAAAATTACATAAAAAATTATTTTCACAACTTCAGGAATCACCTAACCGATGTCATACTAACATTAATTAAGAGATAGATATTCTAATGAAATATAGAATTGATGCAGCATGCCTCATGCTCTTTAGTGAATTTTGGATAGGGGAAGAACCCCCAATTTACCTTTTAGATACTCAAAAGAATATTTAGGTAGTGGCTTTTTAAATATATCAACTAATTGTTCCTTTGAATTCACATATTCCAATCTCACATTCTTCTCTTGAACTTGTTCTCTCAAGTAGTGATACTTGATATAAATGTACTTGGTATTTGAATGCATAACCAGGTTCTTTGATATATTAATATCACTTTTATTATCACAAAAAATAGTAACTGGATTTGTGATCTCTTCTTTCATACCTTCAAGTAATTTCTTAATCCATACTATGTTTTCACAATTCATAGCAGCAGTAACATATTCAGCCTCGGTAGTAGAGTTGTGAAATACAACTTTATTTCTTGCTCAGTCATGCAACCAATCTTTCACCTAGAAAGAATGTGCCTCCACTAGTACTTTTTCTGTCATCAACATTTCCAGCCCAATCTGCATCAGTGTAGACTTGCAGATGAAAAGTACCTCCCTTTTGTACAATAAACCAAACTCTTATGTTCTTTTCAGGTATCTGAAAAATTCTTTTTACTATAGACATATGTATTTCCTTTGGATTAGAAGAAAATCTTGCAACAATTCCAACAGTGCATGCTATATTAGGTCTATTGTGAACAACATACTACAATTTAAAAATCATGGATTGGTAAAGAGTATTATCCACCTCTTGTATTTCATCCTGTTTAGATAATTTACATCCAGTAACCATAGGTGTTCCAACAGGCTTGGAATCTTCCATACCAAAAGTTTTAAGAATCTCTTTGAAATACTTGGCTTGTATTATATAGATCCCTTCAGTAACTTGTTGTATCTGTAGACCTAGAAAGAACTTAATATCTCCAATCATTGACATTTCAAACACTTTTCTCATTTCATCAACAAATCCTTTACATAAAGTGTCATAGCTTCCAAAAATAATATCATCAACAAAAATTTCAGCAATCAAAACCTTATTATCACTGTCACATTTCAAGTAAATATTACTTTTATCACTTGTTATTTGAAATCCTATTTTGATTAGATAAGAGTGAAATCTCTCATACCATGCTCAGGGTGTTTGTTTCAAACCATATAAATATTTATGTAACTTACATACCTTGTTCTTGTTTGTGTTCTTAATAAATCCTTCAGGTTTCTCCATGTATACTTCTTCAAGTATCCCATTAAGAAATGCAGACTTAAAATCCATATGATATACCTTGAATCCTTTGTAAGAAGCATATGCTAGAATTATTCTAACTCCTTTCAATATAGCAATAGGTGTAATAGTCTCTCCATAGTCAATTCCTTCTTCTTGTGCATAACCTTTGTAAACTAATATAGCTTTATTTCTGATAACTTCTCCATGCTCATTCAATTTGTTTATGAAAATCCATTTAGTACCAATAACATTTTTTTCTTTTGGCCTAGGTACTAATGCCCATGTCTTGTTCTTCTCAATTTGATCATACTCTTCTTTCATTGCTTTCATCCAATCTTCATTATCTAGTGCCTCTCTAACTTTCTTAGGATCAAATATAGATATCAATGATGGAAAGGTGTGTACTAAGAGAGGAGGGGTAAATCAGTACTCTTAAAATTTTTTTAAACAAATCTTTTTAATTACAAACTATAATAATCGACTGTGTAGATTGCTTTAACCATACATGTAATTTCATTGCTGAAATGTAAATTCATGTAATCAAAACAATGAAACATTCATGAAACTTAAGTACACATAACACATGTATTTTGGTATTGCAAAAAAGCCCTATAAGAAGGTAAAAACTATGGTGGGGATGCGACCCACAAAGCTTCACTACTGTAGTAATAAAGTAGCTCGTTAGAGCTTATAAAGATTGATCACTTCTAGTGACCTTACCATATTAGGAGTAATAGTAAGATCAATTAGATCTACCTCATGTGAAGATTTTTCAGCATAATGTATGTGTGCACTCTATTAGGAGATTTAGGCAAAGATGGTTAAGTATACTCTATTCAGAGATTTAGGAAAAGACGGTTAAGTCTACTCTATCAAGAGATTTTGAGGTCTATTACAATTGTTAGAGAGTAACAAAAATTTATCTAAACAAATACAATATGAATATTGTGAATAACAGATCCTTTAAGTACAATAAAATTATCACCTTTTTGTAACTGATAATACCTTCTGTATTGTCCAGTAGCCTAGTCTCTATTCTGAAAACTAATTGCTTCAATGAAATCCATGTGTAAAAACCCTTGTCTAATCTTCTGATATCCTTAGTGCGATGGCTACTTGATCATGAATCGATCATCATACTTGTGAAAATGACATCTTATCCTTACATATATCAAACCTCTTGACCTAATTAGGGTTTTACAATATCTTAGAAAACTTAATATCAATGGTGTAAAAAATTTACCTTGATCATCTATACATATGAAATATAAACAATTAATGAGTGCATGTGTAATTAATGTCATCCTCAATCATTGTAAACCATTATCCAACTCGAAAAAAAGTTGTTACCTAGATTGATGTGTCATTTCAAACTTTTATGTAATCATTAGTTTACTCGGTAAATACTATCTCTCAGTGCTCGGTGTATCTTAGTGCTCCGTGTATACTGCTACTTGGTAAGTTTTCTGCTCAGTGATCATTGCACTTGGTTAACTATACACTTGGTTAACTCTACACTTAGTTAACTCTGCACTCAGTTAACTCTACACTCATTGATCATTACCAACTGGTCTAAATTTGACTATGTTACCAACTGGAAATTTGAATACTTGAATACTAATGACAACTTTTAAACTCATATGGAGTAACATTCTCCTGCTTTGGAATTAGTATCAAAAATTGATATATGTAGTATACATAGTACCTTATACATAGTAACTTAGTGACCCCCCCTTTATACATTCTCTCGGTATGCATAGACATAATATACATATGTTTCCCCCTTTTTTGAAATTAATGAAAAAAAGAAATAAATTACAATTTGTCAAAAATGTTGGTATGGGTCTTCTTGAGATTTTCCATGAGTTTCTCCCATTCCTCTTTTAAGTGCTCAACGGTCAACTGTTCCAAGTTCAATTGAGCATGCATGTCATAGATGCTTTTTGTCACTGATAACTTAGGGATGGCAACCAAATATTTTTCCTCTGTCACATGTTTCTCCATCACTATTAAATGCGTTAGTAACACGACCTGAAGCTCGGTTACTTGATCTCTTATCTTGTTCTCTTCCTTCTTCAATTCAAGTCTCAACCATTGTGTGTAAATAACCTTGGAATAATGCAATTGAAATGCATGTTGCTCGTTTGTGAGGTGATTTTCACTATCTTTTAGATCATCATCTAATTTCTTTATCTTTTCACTAAGCTTGGTAGTGAAGTGATCTAGTATGCATAACTTTTGCAAAATTGTAATAGTTTGAGTAATAATAGTTTCTAATGCTTTTACAAATTTTGAGAGTGTTACCTTGTTAACTGCCACTACTTGGCTAATATTTTTAGTATGCTTGTACTGAATCTTCTTCTTTTCTCTTTGTTCTAACTTCTACTTGGCATCAACATTGGGACCATTTATTGCCTCGGTGAGCAGTGCAAGTTGATCAATGATGGGTGAGATTCATAAATGTGTATATCAGGGACAACTTGTAGTAATATTTCCTTAGCTACTTCTAACACCTATGCATTCTTGTGTTCTAGCCTCAGCTTGTCTTGAGCTACTTTTCGGGTGCATAATTCTCTATATTTTCTTAGTGTTTCAAGATCAAGTATCCTCGGGTCACATTCGGGGATGTAAATGATCTCATAAAGTGTAACTGGACCCTTTCTTCCTTTCTTATTTTTCTTCTTCTTCTCATGGACATTGGATGTAGGATATTGTGTCAATAAAAGTTGAGCCTTGTGCTCGGTATTTGGCTTTGGTGGCTCAGTTGGTGTGATGACTTATTTTGGTGGCTCGGTTACAGACCTTGTATCAGTAGTAGAAGTGTCTACCATTGTCTCTGTGTTTCCTTAAGCTTTATCTACTACATCAATGGTGAATTTAGGTGCATCAACCTATGTAGTAGCTCCACTATGCCTGATTTCCTTACTAGTTTCATCACCCTTGTATTCTTGTGTATTTGTGACCTTCTCATGTGTAACCTTTAAAGCTTCATTTTCAATATCAATAGCTGGGACCATTATGGTAAGATTAACTGGAACCATATCTCGGGTGACCTCATTTTATCTTGTCCTTTGAGGTTATTGGTAGCTATGGCTATTACTTCATCTTCCTTTGCCTTGTCATCAGGGTCACCTTTGTTGATATCATCTATTATGATTTTTGAATGTCCAAGATTTGTGAGTAGCTCTAGAATAACATCCAATACATTATCAACAGTTTCATCTTCAACATTAGTTGTCTTGGTACTTGGTCAATGTCCCTCGGTATCGACTGTAGATGCAATGTCCTCTATTTTCTCAGTTGGACATAACAATTTTTTCTAAATCATAGTACTCTCTTGATCAACTTCTTTCAATTTTCCTTGAAGTCTATTTAGTGCTCTAAACTTCTTTGGAAATTGTTTTTCATACTATCACATTATGTCATCAATCTATTCAACTATGTAATCAACCTTAAGTACAGTGAGTGTTGCCTCTCTCAGATGTTTCTCTGTTGTCAATGCATAAGTCCATCTAGCTGATACCTTGTCATATATTTCTTGTGGTATGTATGTAGAAAATTCTATAGGAACTTTTCTAAAAGTAATCATCATACCTATCATTGCATCTTCAAATTTATCATGATTCTCGATTGTCAAGTTTGCATAAGCTTGTATTTTCAGATGTCCTAACCTTCCAATTGACCTTATGGCTTTTGCTACTTCATCAATAGTGTGCGGTACCTTATTCTTTACAACCTTGAATTGATCAATGTTATCATCAGAATCATCCTTGTCATATTTTTCTCTAACATACCTTTTCCTTTGTCTCGGTGTTGGGTTCTTGGTGATAGCCTTAGACTTCCTCATTTGATAAGTATATTTTGGTGAGGATCTAGTTATTTTAGCAACTCATTTCTTCAAAGGTGTTAATTTTGTTGTCACCAATCTTGTTTTTGTCCTCAGTGGAGTCTCAGTCTTTGTGTCTTTTCCCTTCTTGGCCTTAGGTGCCTCTTCTTGTATTTTAGGTGTAGGTTCATCTGATTCGGTGCTCTCTGTATCTTTTGCTTCTCCTTCACCGATTGTAGGTTGTCTCTTGGTGTCATCAACTGATCTGTTAAGTTCTTCATTAGTGATAAAAATTTTCATTTTCAATGTCTTGACAATTTTAGTCTTCTTTCTTCCCATTTTCTCTACTTTAATTCTAATATGTATTCTTGTCTTAGCTTCATCATATGTGCCAAATCTCATGGAAGATTTGTCAACGGGTTCATTAAGTAATTTCTCTATAGCTTCAGAAGCTAAATCTATGTCAATTTCATAATCTATAGGAGCTATTCATGCTATCCTAGGATGTACTGATTTGATGAGAGTTGTGTCAGTGTCAACTACAAAACATATATCTTATTTATACTTCTCTACCAACTAGATTGGTATTCTTGTTCTTTTCTCCATTCTCTCTTTGAACTTCATAAAATAATCATTCATAATGGGTTCAAAGTTCTCTCCTAGACTCTTAATGAGTTCACCGACTTGTACAGTGATTGGTTGGTTGGTCTCCCAAGTTACATTACTGACGGAGGGAAAGAATTTTCACAGATAGAAAAATGTACACATCAGTAGAAAACCAAACTTACATGTATTTGATCTTGTTGATATGGTTTTCCTCATGTTTTCTTCCAGTTTTCTTTGTAATAACTCAGCTAGGTTGATTTGTAAACCTTTCTTCATAATTTTTTATGTGATGTTGAATGCTCCATGTGTGACTCTATTAGGTCTGCTTGATTGAAATATTTGGTATCCAATAACATAGACACCAAATATCAATTTAGGATCACTGATGGTGTTGATCCATAGACCTCTACCATCTCACTTGGCTCCTGTTATCTTCTCAATTTTGCTTTGGGTGGGTGCCTTAGGGATTTTGTTTTGTTGGTTGTTGGATACCCAGTTACTACATGTATAACAACTTTACTCATCTTCTTTGGTTCATCTAGAAATAGTTTCCCATCATTTATTTGACTCAATACAATGTGTATCCATTTTTTCTTGAATTCCTTCAGGAAATATAGGGCATTGGTTAACCCTTTCACTTCCAGGTGCTTATGATTGTCCTTTAGTTTTCCATTAGTGCTAAGCTCTTGATATGTCACAATAAGCTCAAAATAACCTATTTCACCAATTTTGAAATGGATGTATTCTCTTACATTGTGAACCAGTAGAACCCTAAGCACTCTTGTGAAGAATTATTCTTTGTCATCAGGTTGAGCAGAAACCTCTGGATGAAACTTGTAGTTAGGTTATGTACATGTCAAATTCTTGATCAAAGTTACCTTCTTGCTCTTTTCATTCTTTTCTTTCATGGTTCGAGATGAAGACACCATTGTGTGTTGCAAATTAGGGCTTCCAATGAAAATCTTAGACAGCTCAGTAAGTCCAAACGCCTACTTGAAATAACCTGCAACTACTCTAAATATTCTCTAAATCATTGTGAAATGCTTTGAAATGCTCTATTGTGAATTCACTCTTAATCTTTCTTCTTTTCTCTTTGATCACTGTGTGAACAAATGAGTTCACTTCCCTCAAATTTATACCAAAATGCTTTAGTTGGCACAATAATGCTCATCAAAAACCACTCAGTCAACAAACATATCACTCGATTGACACTAAAGATACCTCAACTCAGTGAGTACAATAGATGCTTAGTTGACTCAGCAACTCGGTTGTCTCTGACATGTTCACCGAATAGAATTATTACTCGGTATAGATTAACGAACTCAACTAGTTTAAATTTATCAAAAATATAATACCATAGTGCATCTAAATTCATGCTAATTTGGAATTCATACGATTAATACAAGGAACTAATGTAAGATATAACTTTGCAAAACATAGTTCCATACCATCTTGTATTGCTTAGGTGGAGGCGGTGGAATCACCCAATCCATCAGATGAGGTGTCACCGACTATTGTGCTTGGCCTAGTATTGTCATTTGATCCTCTCTTCCACATTGTATTCCTTATCTGCATGATTTCCTCTATTGTTTTTCCTTTTCCTATATCTTTTACTCAGTTTCTACAATCTTTTCTTATGTGACTGACCTTCTGAGAGTGTGTGCATGTCATTCCAAAGTTTGACCAATTTCTAGATTTAGTTCTCCATTTTGTCATACATTTAGCTGCAATATGTCCATACTTACCACATGTTGTGCTACTAGACCTAGTGTTATAATCCCAATCATATGCATTACCTTGTCTTCTTGGTTGAAATGCTTTCTCTTGTCCTTTTGGTTCATAGATTTGCTTCATATTAGTCATGCATGCTTGTGATGTGTTACCATGCATGTTGCGAGGGAAAAAATATTTTTCCATGCATGGTTTCTTTTATGGTTTGTTCACCTTAGATATGCATTCATGTGCTTGATGCCCATTCTTGTTACAGTTATATAAATTACCATTGAGTTTAGGAGAGTTTCTATAAATACCTTTTGCTTTTCTTTTGGAAACATTTGATGTTTGGCCTAGTTTTCCACAATGATGGCATGAGGGTTTGTTAGGATTTGGATTTGTGAAGACATTCCTTTTTTCATCTTGGTTTGATGATTCTCTATGCTCGGTATACCCTAAACTGGTAATTTCGTTCACTCTCTGTTGATTGTTCATAAATTCATCCATTCTCTTGGTACTTTCTTTAGATCTCTTAATCACCTCATTATGTTGTTGTAGAATTTTCACTTCATTTCTCAATTTTTCATTTTCTTCTTTTAATTCACGAATATCTTCCAATTTTCTAGCCAGTTCAATATTCACTCAGTTGGCCTCATGACTTATAGCAACCATCTGATTGGTGATCTCAAAGTAATGCTCAGTAAGTCTCATTATCTCATATTCTTTCTCTTGTATATTTTTCAGTCATTTGTCTTTTGTCATCAACAACCATATTTCTATCTTGTTCAACTTTCTTTGCATCATTCAAGACTTCAACCATTCTAACCATTTGTGTATCTTGACCAATCTACAATGCTTTCACTTTCTCAGTAAGTTTTTAATTGCTTTCTGATAGCTTTGATATGATTCCTTCAGATGCATCATATATGCTACCAGATTCAGATCCAGATGTATCAAATAGGTCATGTATCTCTTCTTCCTGATAATCAATCTCATTACGGCGAGATGCCATGTCTTTTCTCTTAACCAACATCTCCTTTAGTTTCTCCTTGGCTTCTTTGTATTGTTCAATGTAGATCTGCAACTGCAACTTCTGATTCTCAATAGTTTTATCAAGCGTATACCTTTCCATTAAAATATCCTTTCTCTTCAGTGATTAAACTTTCTAAATAAGAGAACTATCTCTGATACCAATTGTTGGAATTATAGAAAGGTGTGTAATGAGAGGGCAGGGGTGAATCAGTACCCTTAACTTTTCAAAAAAATCTTTGTAATCTCAAACTGTAATAATAGACTATGTAGATTGCTTTCACCATACATTTAATGTCACTGCTGAAATGTAAATGCATTTAATCAAAACAATAAAACATTCATCAAACTTAAGTACACATATCATATGTATTTTGGTATCGTAGAAAACCCCTTTTAGAAGGTAAAAACTATTGTGGGGATGAGACCCACAAAAGCTTCACTACTACAGTAATAAAGTAGCATGTTAGAGGTTATAGAGATTGATCACTTCTGGTGATCTTACCCTATTAGGAGTAATAATAAGATCGATTAGATCTACCTCATGTGAGGATTTTGCAACATAATGTATGTGTGCACTATGTTCAGAGATTTAGGCAAAGATAGTTAAGTCTACTCTGTTAAGAGAGTGAGGCAAAGATGATTAAGTCTACTCTATTAAGATATTTTGGGGTATATTAAAATTGTTAGAGAGTAACAGAATTTGATCTGAACAAATACAATCTAAATATTGTGAATAATAGTTCCTTTAAGTACAATAAACTTATCACCTTTCTATGACTGATAATACCTTCTGTACTATTTGGTAGCCTTTTCTTTATTCTGAAAACTGATTTCTTCAATGAAATCCTTGTGTAAAAACCCTTATCTAATCTTCTGATGTCCTTAGTGTAGTGACTACTTGATCATAATTTGATCATCATACTTGCAAAAATGACATCTTATCCTTACATATATCAAACCTTTTGACCTAATTAGGGTTTTATAATATCCTAGAAAACCTAAGATCAACAGTGTACAAAATTTACCTTGATCATATATACAAATGAAATATAAACAATTAATGAGCGCAGTCATAATTAATGTCTTCCTCGATCATTGTAAACCATTATCCAACTTGGCAAAAAGTTGTTACCTAGATTGATGTGCCATTCCAAGATTTTATGTAACTACAAGTTTACTCGGTAAATATTGTCTCTCAGTTATCGGTGTTTCTCGGTGCTTGGTTTATCTTGGTGCTTGGTGTATACTGCTACTCAGTAATTCTATTTATTGGTGATCATTGCACTTGGTTAACTCTACACTCGATGATCATTACTGATTGGTCTGACTTTGACTCTGTTACCGACTGACAATGTGAATAATTGAATACTAATGACAACCTTTAAACTCATATGGTGTAACAACTCTAGCATCCTTATTTCCAATAATCTTTCTCAGAGAATAGTTCCTTCTCACATACTTTCCCAAAATAGGCTTGGTAGTTCTCAGTTCTCCAATATCAACATTCAATTGTGGAACTCCTTGTTCATCTTCCTCCTTGGTAGGTGCTCTCGATAAGGTATCAGGGGCATCATGTTTTACATATACAAACTTCTCATAATCTTCTGGTTCCTTCTTTCTATCTTCATCATTCCTTTATGCAAATTCATCAATTCTTACATTTTCACTTTCCACCATTTTTGTAGTAACCTTGTTCAAACATTTGTAAGGTTTACTCCTTATAGAGTATCCTAAGAATATCCCTTCTTCTCCTTTTGAATCAAACTTTCCTTCTCTAGAATATTTCAGAATATAGCATTTGCTCCCAAAAATTTTAAAGTAACTAACATTAGGTTTGTGTTCATACTAGATTTCATAAGGTGTCTTTTTGATACCTTTCTTCATTTGTACTCAGTTCAATGTATAAACAATAGTTCTCACAACTTCTCTCCAAAAGTTTTTTGAAACTCCTTTTTCAATAATCAGTGTCCTAACACAATAGAAAATAGATATGTTTCTTCTCTCAGCAATCCCATTATGTTGTGGTGTCCTTAGTGCTGACAACTGTCTCTTAATTATATTCTCATTAAAAAACAATGTAAACTCATCATAAGTAAACTTGCCCCCTCTATCAGACCTCAGACATTTCAACTTTCTTCTAGTTTCTTTTTCAACTCCGGCGTTATACCACTTAAACATTTGAAATGCATCACATATTTCTTTTAAAAACATTAGAGACATCATTAGAGAATAATCACCCACAAATAAAATAAAATATATGTCTCTATAATGACTTTGAGTCATTATGGGTCCACATAAATCAGTATGTACTAAATCCAAAATTCCTTGCGTAACATTAGTCTTGCTTGTAAAACTAGATTTGGTCATCTTACCCATCTGATATTCTCTGCACATAGAATTCTTAGGTTTTTCTAATCTCGGTAGTCCTCTTTCTCTACTTTTATTACTCACTTTGATTAAGTTGTCAAAATTAACCTGACAAATCCTTTTGTGCCATAACCAAACATCTTCAACTTTAGCAAACAGGAAACTCTTCATAGAAGTATCAAGCTAAAATAAATTACCTTTAGATTGTTCTCTAGTGGAAATCAGACTATCCTTATCATCAATACTTTCACCTTTCCATATTGAAATTCCAATCGGTGACCTATATTTTTTAGCTATGAAATTCTCAACAGATTATACTTTAATACTTCAACCCGATAAACATCATCACATATTGTGTTATTCAATAAAATTATAGAACCTTTTCCTTTCATAGGATATGGAGCATCATTACCAAATCTAACATAACCTCCATCATGCTTTTCCAATGAAATAAACTTAAGTGTGTCACCAGTCATGTGATGTGAAAAACCACTATCTATAATCCATGTTTCATTCTTACTTACTTGAGATATTAGGGCTCTTGGTTCTTCTTCATCAGAATAATCTTTTATCACAACATAAACAACTTATTTTCCATCACCACTATCAAAAGAATCATCATCACTTAGTCCTTCATTAGAAATATGACAAGATTTATTAATTTATTTTAATAGTCTATGTATCTCCTAAATTTGTTTTTTCTTTTGTCCTTATCTCTGTTATCTTTATTTTCCTCCTTATCTTTCTCAAGATAGTTAAATGCAAAGTGACCAATTTTATCACAATTAAACACTTAAAGGGTAACTTACCTTGGTATTTGCCTTTGCCTCTTTGTATCCTTGTATCCAACAAAGCTTCAAATTGTCTTTCATTCACATCACATTCAGTAAATAACTCTTCAAGAACTTCAGTGCAACTATAAAATTTCTCACTAGCACTACTCAAATATCCATCTCTAGCAACATCTTCCCTAGCTTTTCCAATCTTTAAAATAGACTTAAATAAATATTAAATCTTAGAAGTAGTAGGAAAAATATTGTCAAAATAATTTAGCTCAAATGCAGTTAACCTACCAATAGTAGCTTCCAGTGAAACATTCATCTGGGGTATAGATCTTAGCTCTTGTATAGCAGATACACAAATATCATAACTCGGTAGTAGGTTATCAACATCTTGCTTGTAACATCATCCTCTATTATGATCCCACTAGCTCCTCTTCTAGAATTAATAGTCTCCTTAAGTCTTGTATTATACTGTATTATGTTCCCTCCTTTCATCATCCTCATAGAGTCAATTTTATTCTCAAACTTTATGCTTTAGCCTTCTGAACATGTTGATCTCCGCCATAGGTAAAAATAAGCTTATCCTACATTTTTTTTGAAGTTGTACAACCATCAAGTTCATCATATTCCTAGTTGGTAAGTGTAGAAGCAATCTCAATCATAACTTGTATGTGCTCCTATTTTTGTCCTTCCTCATTGATTGTCAAAGGTATAGTAGTCGGTGCTACATGTTCATTGTTAGGAAAGTAAAGTGCATACTCTCCTACTCTAGACACATACAACCTCATTCTACTTTGCCATGTAGATAAATGATCCCTATTTAGCTTTGGTGCTTCCCTCTTATACATATTTAGATCGTAACTCAAGTGATTTAAACATATTACTTCAAAGTAACTTATCTTTGATAGCAATTATTGATCCCACTAAGAGGGGGGTTGAATCAAACAAATCAAAACTTAAACACTTAAAATTGAACTCACTGATTCAATCGGTAATAATGAATATAGTAAATAACCAATTAACCAAATAACTCAATAACATAAGCAGTAGTACATTTCATATATCTAAATCAATCATTCATACTTAGAAACATCATATAACTCCAGATTTAACTCAGATGACACTAGATTTAATGAGGAAACCCAATTTGGGATCTGTGGGAATCGTAACCCACAATAAAAATGTACCCTTCTGAAGTACGCTCGGTTATGAACTTATCCAATTAAAGATTACAAACACATTTGCCAAATGTGACCCTCTTAGGGGATTTTCCTTAGATTTTTTAAGATCTTCACCCTGGTAGGAGTGGTCTTGTTAGAGGAATTTAAACACTCTTTTGGAATGTCACCTAAGTCTAGGTTTTACAAATAGGATGGTTAAATCCACTCGGTTAAGATATTTCTCTGTTACAGATATTAATAAGCAATAATAAACTTTGATCTCTAAATATAGAAACTACATTTTCTTGTGTCGGATCCTTTATGCTCAATTGAATACTAGCATCATATACTCCATTGATCTCTTTCTCAAACTCTAGTTTCTTCAATCTCTATTTCTCTGTTCTTCTCGGTAAATGTTGTTGTTCAGCTTCTTCTTCTTCTCTATTAAATTTGCCAGTAGTATTACTCTATTTACATTTCTCATTCTTTATATAGACACAATTTTGCCTCTTAATCTCCTTAATTTGATTTTCCTTCATTTGTGCTCATTTGTTCAATCATCTTCTTCATAAATCACAACTCGGTAAACCATATCACTTTTACCTTAGAACTTGTACTTTTCTTGCAACTCTTCACAATTCTATTAAACTACTTGATCTTCACCTTAGATCTTCTCTTCATTGAATTGTCCCATTTGTAGATCTTATAACAAACATCAATTAATTCATTTTCTCATCTAGTTCATCATCACTTCGCATTAAATTTTATCTTATCATCATTTATTATCAATATTATGTACTTGATAAAACTTTCTTTGCAACTCGGTAACTGACTTCATTCATTGCTCAGTGTCTAACTCATCTTTGGTGCTCGATGATTGACTTTCACTTGGTGTTCGGTAACATCATATATATAGTACAAAATAGCTATATATAGTATAAAATAGCTATCAATTGTACTAATTTGATAATATAATATATATAGTAGAAAACAACTATCAATTGTACCAATTTTATAACATCATATATGTAGTAGAAAAAAAATATATCTTCATTACTTCATCATTTTCTTATTTTTAATTGTCACCCATTTAACTTATCCTCTTAAGATAAGGTAACATAATAAAAATCAATTAATCAATTGCTTGACATCAATGAGAAAACAACAACTAATTTAACCATTTCTACAATCATGATATTCGGTATCACTCGGTCTTCATCATCTCTATCAGATATTCAACGGTTGATCAATAAAAAATGCAAGAACATTCCACAGGCTGAATGTGGAATAAATCCCCATTCACAGACTAGTCTAAAAAAAATAAAAAAATGTTGGGCACTTTGAATGCTTGAAATTGTTTTATCCTTTGAATAAATCCATTGTACATAATGTGCCACTATAAAGAAACCTTTTTTAGCCTTCCCCATTTTCAGAATTTTGGGAATTTCCTTCCTATGTTTCCATTCTTGATGATTTTTTGGAATGTCAAAAATCACACTTCCATGCTTCCATTTCCGATGATTTTTTGGCTTAATTGTAAAAATGAAATTTTAGTCAGAAAAAGTATATTTTAGAACTGATTTCACACTCGGATACTAAAATATGGAAAAAAAATATTAAAATTCAATACAAGGCTTCCTAAACAATGTACAAAGGTGTTCTTCCATTTCTTAGAAAATTATTTCAACATGATACTCTCAAATTTTTGAGAGTACAAACAAGGCCAATGATTGGAGCCCCTCCAATCAAGAATTATGAACTAGTAGATTACCTATCACTCACCCAATAGGAGGATACCAAAAATCTATCCAGCCTTTTTTAAATAGCCTCAGACCCACTCCTATTATTCCATGTGAAGACACCATTGATTTTCTTCACATCAATAAGGTTCAAGCAATCAATATTATCCCTGAGGACATTTGAAGAAGGGGCCATCCTGACCAATCCACCTTGTTTATCATCTAAACTAGTAACAAAATTAAAATAATTTTCCATAATCTAGGGGAGATAATGGTCTAGGGACTGAACAACATTGATATGAGACCACAAATGAGACTTACTCAGGAAATTAGTGGGAGCATAAATATTAGAGAAGAGGCACCTTTCTCCACTCTCTGATTTGGAAACAACCATAGAAATGGAAGAGTGACTAGAAATCCACCACACTGGAGTAACCTTTTTTGGGTTCTAGAAACAAGAAACCCCCTGAACTATCATCAACACCTACACCCTGCTAGAAGCCAAGGGGCTAGATATGATGAGCACAATTAGCCAAACCATCGACTGTCAACTTGGTTTCTTGAATAAAAACTATATCTATAGAATGAGATTCAATTAATATGTGAATAGCTTTTTGTCTAGGGATGCTATTCATACCCCTCACATTCCAAGAGATGAAAATATTTTAAGAGGTTGGGAGAAATTATAATCAATGGTCTTAACAGACCCAAACTCAACCAATGTCTCACCAATTGACTTCACTTTTACCTAATCTAGTTTCTACCCAACCTTTGAGGGTTTCTCACCTAAATTTTTCTTAAGTGGTTTCTAAAGAACTCCCAATTTTTTTGAAGCACTAATACTTCTACCCTAATCTAATACTTGTTTTTCTAGATGATCCAAGGATGTTATCCCAACAATACTAATCTTCATGTGTGCTAATGACACCTATCATAACCTGACCCCTTGATTCTAAGCAAGAACCTCATGGACCATCGTTCTTCCTTGTTCATCTTCCATAATAATATTCAATGTTTCCCATCCTTCCACAACTGGTTGAGGAGTACTTTTTGCCCCATCCCTCATGGAAAGATCATTTTTCATACCTTCCTCCTAAATAAAACCTTATAAAGCCTCAAACCTTTTAAAAATATCATCATTTTGTTTGTCCCTCCAAGTTATTCTCTATCCTCTCCACTTGTTACAAGGTTTTACAGGGATAAATCCATCCTTATCTATAGCCTCCTCAACCATAGGTGCCTTACCCTTGTCCTTCTTAGAAACAAATTAGTAGAAGTTTTTAAATGTGTAGAAGTAGGAGAAAACCAAGGACATCTCCTTTGCAAATGTCCATACTCATGGAAAACATGATATCTAAAAGGAAGTGTCTTGTTGTCTAGCTGTTAGATCCAAGAAGAGGATCCCATACATATTTCTATAGAATTAGGTAATGGATTATTCAGATCAACTTCAACACAAATTAAAGAAAAATAAATTAGCATGTGATCCTTAGTTTGTGTAGCCAAAAAAATTGGGTTCCCAAGAAGAAGAGAAATAGAATGAAAAATACCACTCTTCTAGAACTCAAGTGGAAGCTAGGGAAGACACACCTAAATAAGGACTCTAGAGGGACAATCCTTCACTGAGTGTAACCCCACATGCTAGGGTTTGAAAAATAATTCAATTTTGTTGGAGAAATATGGGCCTCCCTCAAAGTCCTTATGTTTATCTAACATGAAACAGAAGACAACTATAAAATAATTATTAGCTGCCAGTAAGATCTCCATATCCCCTTCAGGATTTCACACATGCCTTATCCACATCTCCAAAACTGGTAAAGAGATCCTAAGCTCCAATAATTTAAATATTAAGGCATGATCCATCTTGTACTTTATATCTTCTAAAATAGTCTCAGTTTTGTATAGCTAAAACACATCTATCCTGGATCCTAGCTAAGAAATCGTTCACCTTCTTGATACATGGTGCACCTATAGCATTTGTAGGGTCCTCTTGCAAGACCTTATTTTCATGCCCAAACATAGATGGTTTTGACCACATTATGCCCAAATATATTGGGGATGGGGAAGCTCTGATCCCCACCATGCCTCAAATAAGAAGCCCACCCTAGAAATGACCATACCACCGAGATGAAGTAGAGAGAAACACACAAACCCACTCCAATGGGAACCGCCAACATCTCACACTGCTATACTGAAGGCTTCAAAGAGAGAAAGAGAAATAAAACATAGACCAAAAGAGAAAACCCATGGCTCCCAATAGAATGAAAAACCTAGAATTGTAAAAAGAATCCTCCCCTGATCACCTGCAAATCCTACCCAACTCAAATCTAACTAGCAAGAAACAAAAGTGTGCAACTAGGATTTTCCCTATCCTGCACGTAGACCCTGAACGCTCCATCCATTCATCACATCTCCAAATATTAAAGTTTTTTTATGAGCTCCAATAATCAATACAATATTATAATATTAATATATATCATTTTACAATAGTTATTATAGAATATATATATATATATATATATATATATATATATATATATATATATATATAAGGTCGTAGCCAAATAATTTTTATTAATATTGAACCTATATACAACCTGACTCACTAGGGGCATTGGTAGGAAAGATTCGAGCACAGAAAACCTATGTTCTAGCCCTAAAAACAAATAAAATATTAATTTAGAAATTTTACAATCATCCCATTTTTAAACACGAGGTATATGAGGCACATCTTTTACTCATTTACAAACTGATGTCAATGGCATTTAAATTTTCAATGGAACCACTAGTATCACTTATACTATGATTTACATTCATTTAGTATACATGGAAATAAATTGGACACTTTGCTAAAAAAATTTCTATGATTGATCTGGGCTAACCATCTGCCAAAAAATTAAAAAATTGCTACTACTATAATTATAAAAAAATATAATATTAATGCTATACTTTGAATTATGCAAAAAAATGTGAATTATAAAAAACCAATCGTTAAACTTTTCCCTACTGCAAATCAAGAAGAGGGATAATGGAAAAGTGTAAAAGGGATAAACACAGAGAAAAATGGGAGGTGAATCATCAAAGATATGGTTTCAATGGTCATATTTTGAGCCTCAATTAAAAAAAATGGCCTTTCCTTTAGCCGGTTGGATTATAAATGGAGAATTGTGCAAAAACAATGGGTAATGGTGCTCGTTACCCATATTATGGTAAATTTACTAGGGCAGGATCTCCTCACAAAATTCATGGTTCAAGAGGTTATGGATTATAAAAATGTCACTTATAGAAAGTGAATAGGGCTTCTCTACCTGATCCCTCCCAGATGTGAGCCCCAAATAGGATTTGTGCTATCCCGTTAACAAGTTCTACTCCATCTTTTTCTATTGGGTAAAATTACACCCGGTTGCGGTGTATAAAGGAAAAAGTTCCTTCTCAACCCGATGATCATATCAAGAATCATGGCTCTTTTGAGAAAAATTATAACTTCAGATCAGACAAACCCCAAGCATCAAGTTCCAATACATCAGTAGGAGAATCTATGCTAGTGCAAGGTTCGAACCCCCACACAGTAAGGAAGATTGAAATACACTTAAAGCCAAGAATCCTAGAACCAAATATGATTGATTCAATAAGATGGGGGTTTTTCCTTCATGAGTATCACTCACCGGGAAAGGAAATTTTTGATGATTAAATGTAGTAACACAAAAAATAAAAATGAATTACTATTTGGAATTATTGTAATTCTTAAAGGATATGCATTTCATTTTTTTAATTGGGTACCAAATTTTAATTATTCTATGTATAAACCCTGCAAAATAATGAGATGATTATCATTAGGATATCTTCCTTTGGGATTAATCAATATAGATATCTGAGAGATCATTGGTAATAAATTAGGAAACTTTATTGGTTTTGAGAAATCCAATTTTGGTACCGAAAATGTTAAAATCTAATAGAATCAAACCCTAATTTAGATAGGCATGATTTGGAGATATCAACAAGATATGGAACTATATCTATTTGCACTAAATACTATTTAGGCCCCATTAGTGAATCTTTACTAATACTGGAATATTATCCTCAACCTAAAAATTTAAGTAAATACAGTCTTAAACAAATTAAGGATTCAAATGCCTCTTCCTGATCACTATGCCTGCAACAAGTTGAAACAAGCAAGGGTGGTTTCAAAATTCAAGAAGAAAATAGTATTAATAACCTCCAATCTAAAGAAGAGAACAATAAAGAGGTTAATAAATTTGAAACACCTTTGATTAAAGCCAATAAAGAAAATATTGTTGTGAACAGAGAGGTGGCCTTGAACTTAGATAAGGAGATGGTATGCTAGAAACTGGTTGCAAATATGTCAAAATTAAATAACTTATTATTTGATACCCACTCCATTCATTAGAAAGTTATAGAAGATTTATAATCCCCACAAAAGATGAAATAATTAGATCTAAACACGGTCAATATTGAAAAGGATATTAAGTCTCAATTTGCAAACAATCTTAGTCTAAATAATGAGATGGAGGGTGAACCTCTTAAAGAGCACAAGAATACCTGCTATAGTCTTGAGATTTCACCCCAAGAAAATAAACAGATATTAGATGCCTCAGAAGAATTGGTTCTCATAGATATCATGAATCAAAGTATGGTAAAAAAAGAACTTATCACTAAGAAGGTAGAGGAGGGAATTTGTGCAATTGGTGAACCTTATTAGACCATTGAGGATGAAAATTATATACCACCTGAATAAGAAGCTATCTGTAGCATGATGGGTATCAAACATATTAATGAAGTATGTATAGATAAGGAGGATGGTAAAGATAATTATGAGAAAGAGAAAAGGGAGTTAATTTAGGAAATATTAGAGTTGGAAACTAGTCAGATTGAAGAACCTCCCCTAGATTTAGATTTTGTAAACCCATTGAAATTGGGTTTAGACTCCTACTAACCTGCTAAAAATAGTCCAAATTGTAGAAAATCCCTTTAAAAAAGAGGTAGGAAACCTATCTCTCAATTAATTAATAAAGTTGGGGAAACATATGATCAAAATAAGATTACCTCACTTTTTCATGAGGGGAAGGGGAAGTGCCTTCCCATAGAGAAATGAAGGTCATTACTTAGAATGTTAGAGGAATTAATGCCCCTAACAAGAGGTACCTTTTATAGCTCTCTCTGGAAAATTTTCAATCTGATTTAAAAATGATTCAAGATACTAAATTGAGCAATGAAGAAGGAATTAATCTCAAAAAAATATTAGGTGTTTGGAAAATTCATAATATACCAGCTGAAGGTGCCTATGAAGGTCTTGTTATCATTTGGGATCCTAGGAAGGTTACATATGAAAACATAATTAACAATTTAAATTGACAAGGCAGATGGATTAGAAGCGTATGCATTAAATTATGCTTATTTCTCATCATTGTCTGTGGACCAACACCTATGCCAAAAGAAGAAGAAGTTTGGTCATAAATTGGTTCTTATTTAGGTGCCAATCCATATATGCATTGTATATTAGGGGGAGAATCTAATGTTATATTAGAATTCTATGATAAAAGAGGGGGCTCCTTTGTGCCATCAAAATCCCATAAAGCTTTCAAATACTAGGTTCATAACACTGACCTTATGGAAATCACAGCCAATAATAGATCTTATACATGGAATAATCATAGGTATGGGTTTAGAAATATTGCAGAGAAACTTGATCATTTTGTGAGACCTACATTAGACTATCATAGTTTTACTATTTTGTTACTCATTCTTTTAGTAGTTTATG
Source organism: Thuja plicata (assembly GCA_018584345.1). Classification (NCBI taxonomy): domain Eukaryota; kingdom Viridiplantae; phylum Streptophyta; class Pinopsida; order Cupressales; family Cupressaceae; genus Thuja; species Thuja plicata. Next base: position 3,798,560 of record MU224354.1, on the reverse strand, counting down.
CTTTGACATACTTTGACTACTGGAGACTTTTTATACATTTGAGGATCGGTGGGATCCTGTGTTATATATTCAATACCTGATTATGTAACCAGGGTACATTTGAGATGCTTTATTTTTTGATTCAGTTTCAGTTATGATGATGTCATATATGAGATTTAAGTGTATGAATGTAATATGATGAATTTGGTTTAGGAAACCGATGCTAGGTTATTTTAGTTCTAATACAGATGTGGTTTATATGCATGTATATTATTGATGTCGTGTTATGTTTCATATCATGTTGTTTTGGATCTACTAATGTGTGCATTGAGTGTGCAGGAAAAGTTGACCATGGATATAAACCGGGGACCTAGTACTGGAACCTATGTAAATTTCTATGCTTTCCAAGGTCTTGTTTATATAAAGATACATGGACCTCATTGTTTAAGTGGCTATTTTTTAAACATGGTTTGCATGTGTGAAATTAGATTAGTAAATGTTCATGTGATTGAGTCATGTCATTTGATTTAATTTCATGTGCCAAATTTGGAAATTGTTGCAATTTAATGTTGACATGGCTAGTAAAGGGAACCCAGGGTTAGTTATAGGTTTAACTAAGGTTACCTAGGATTAGTACCCAAGCTAACCCCAGGGTTAGAATTTTCTATAAAGTCTTCTTGACTTAAAAATCCGTAGGTTAACTTTAGGGTTAGTTTAGGAGGGTCTTTTGGGCTCCCAGGAGGTAACCGGGGTCAGTTTTAGTTACCCAAGTTGGTACCCTATGGGCTAGGGGTCATTTTAAATCATTAATGAGCCTATAAACTCATTTATTGCACTTCTAAAGTGTCACTTTCAGACTTGAGCGAATTTGAGGAGTTGTGTAACCTTGGTCAATCTTCCTCTTCTACCCAAGTTGCATTTGACTCCACCCATGGAGAGTTTAGGCAAGTGAATAGTTAAGGGTTGGTTAGGGTCACCTCACCTTTGGGTTAAGCCTTGTTATTGTTGGAGGTTTGCCTATATAGGGAAGGATTTAGGATGAGTTGAGTGTTCACCCACTCTCTACCCTTAGAGACAAAATTCAGTTTGAAGGAGATTTTGGAGGAGGAGCTTAGGAAGGATAGCTCAACACCATACCATTCCTCATTTTAGATTGGAATTAAGGTTGGATCTCTTAGAAGTAAATTTTATTTTTTTCATGTGTGTTCTTGAGCTTGAAACTCCATTAATGGAATCCTATGTATTTTTGAAGTTATTTTCAAATTGAGATTTAATGTTTTGTTGTATGTTGTCTTTATTTTGTGTTGGATTTTGAATGGGTATCTTCAAGGAACACTCACCCTTGGGAGGGAAGAGTAACCTTGAAGGGGTAGATGGGATGTTTCCAGTTTTAGTGTAGAGTCTTCCATGTGTGGAGGGAAATACATGGGGTTTCACGATACCCATGATGCCAAGTAGGGTTTAGGAGGCACTTTGGGGGACATAAGGAGGTTATTTCATGATTGTATCTTGTGAAGATGGTCATATCAGGTCCATGTGTGGCTTGAGTTTTATTTTTTGATGCTTGGATTTCTCCTATTGCGAGATCTACCACTACCCCTGTTTTCAGGTTGGCCTCATGTAGACCTTCCTTTTGTACATCCTTGTGTTGGGAAGTTTTCTTGAGTATGAATATTTTGTTTTCTTGCCTACTTGTTGTGTATGCCTGATTGTATCCCATTCTAGTTTGGTTCCCCGAGCTCAGGGGTGGCCTTGTAAAGGCCTAGGTTGGGAGGTGAGCCTCCATGGTCAACCCCGTCTTGTTTTCAGGTCCTGATGGAGTTTGAAGATTGCATATTACCCTTATGTGGAAGATGGGTACCACTGGAGATATTGGCATTATGGCCTTCAATATTTTATGTTCCTTTCATCTTTTCAAAGTTTGTACAAGGACGTGGACTGGGAGTATGATTGTAAGCATTTATTGTTTTAAAAATGTCATTGTATCCATAGTGTACAATTTAAAGTTTTGTAACCATTGTATTTTGAAGGTTTTAGTATTCCAATATTGTAAGTGTATTAAGGGCTTAAGGAAATTGTAATCCTTATTTTGTTTAGAGAGTTATTGTAAAAATAGGACTTATATGTAATAGCACTCTTAAATTTATAATGATAATCAAAAAGGCTATTGAAATTTAATACTATGCATAATGTTAAATTTTCTTATAAAGAAATGTAAAACCCTTATGGTAAAGTTGACTCTTATGTTTAATTATGATTCTTAATGACAATATTTTTATGATTAAGGTTAAAGAGCGTAATTATTTTTGACAATACATGTGATGGTTCAAATAAATTATTTTGTAGTTTAGTGTAAAAAAAAAGGAGACTATAATATATTTCCCACACTTAAGAGGAAATTCTGAAAATTATTTCAAAAAAATTTATGCTTAAATTAAATTTTTCTTCTACCATTGTATTTAGAATAAATTATGGAATTCAACCATGTAATTAAATTTTTAAAAAAATTGCTCCTAAATGCCCACTGTTAAAAGGTATACAGTCAAAATTTTCACCAGTAAATTAATATTATATTATTTTTATCTTTTTATTACATTAAAATAATACTAATGTAAAATAGATATCTTTTAATAATGCAAAGGGTTTTTGTTTTTTAAGAAATTTTTTTAAAAAAGTAAATTAAAAAAAAATTAAATTAAATTCTGGGCGGGGAGAGTCGAAGCCCTACCCCGACCCATAGGTATGCGAAGGCCGCGCGGGCCGTTGCCCCCACCCCACTGTGGAACATAGTGGGGGTGCGGCGTCATTCGCGGTCGGCCGCCTACCCACTGTGAGTTCACAATGGAGTGTGGGAGGGTGCCGCTTCGCCAGCTCCCCACCTTCCCACCTCCCTTCCTCCTCCCATTCCGCTCCCTTGTGCGGCACCGATCACAAAACCTCCGCCCTCTGCATTTGTAATCCATCGCCGCCTCCTTGCCAAAAATCCTAAAGGATTAGGGCAAAGGATTTTTTTAGGGATAGTTTATTTAATGTTATGGTTTAAATTTATGGATTAAAGTTGTTTATTATATTTATGAGTTAATAGGTATTGCATGGTTTATGAATAAAGTAAATTGTAGTTTAGTTTTGTATAGATTTATTAATTAGTTTTTATATTTTATATTTGTTTTTAAAATATTAGATAAAAGATTTGGTTACCTCTTAATTTAGGTTTCTTTATGAATTAGTAGATTTTATTTTTGAATAAAGTTAGAATTACTTTTTAATTAATTAGATTTCTTTTACTATTATTCATATTTAATAAATCTAATTACTTATTTGCATAGGTGGATTTTTATTAAGATATTTTAGAAGTTTTAATTATTTAAGTTAATATTTAAATCCTTGAATTAATCTATAATGACTATTCAAAGTATTTAGATAGGTAATCTACATGTTATCTCAGCATTTTAGTTATTTATTTATTAATATTTTAATACAACGTTAAACAGAATTTATTCAAGTAAATCTTTCATTGTCTTCTTTAATTATCCTTTAAATGATATTATTCTATCCTCTTGACCATATTTCACACATGAATTTCATTCAACCATGGTCAACATGTGTCCGGTTGACTCGATGTTCAAACCAGGTGATTCCTGTAGCCTCTAGACACTATGGTTTCAATTTCATGACTTTTGGAGATAGTTGACTTTTTGGTCAACTATCTCGGTATGCGTGCCTAAGCCCTCCATAGGACTTAGTAGGCCCTAGTAACTTCCTTTCACAAATTTTAGAGTACAGTTGACTTTGGGTCAACTCTAGTTTATTTTTAGTCAACTGTCTTGATTTGCATGCCGATCGAGGTATCTAGTTTAAAAATCCTTGTAGGATAGTTTTAAGAGCTTTCCTACCCCGTATGACCTTCCAGTTACTGTTTCTCATCTGCACCATTTTGTGTGCACTTGTTATACCTTTGGGGTAGCATAACCTCTCCTTTTAGTGTGTTTTAAAAAAAATTGTTTGTGTGTTTTTGCCCTTATTTTGGGTATGAAATTTTGTTATTAGAGCTAGGTTTAGCAACATTGGGAACCTAACCCACTGTGTTGTCACTAAATTTGTCTTCATGTGTAGGATGCCACCTGTCACTCGTCAGGCCCATCAGCAAGAATGTGGACAGAGATGTGTCCCCATGACATGCATCTAGGTTCAACCTGAGGTAGAGAATCGCAGGAGGGATCAGAGTCCACCTCCTGAACCCCCTCCCAGTCCTAATGCAATGCTATTGTTGGCCTTTTAGAACCTGACCGGGATCATTCTAGACCGTATGCCACCAGTTAATCAGGTGAGAGAGAGAAGTAGGATCCCACCTCCTAGAATGGGAGAGAATCAGGATGATCAGGAGGAAGGGTCCATTACAGTACTAGGGGGTATTCCTAGGGGAGGTGCACAGAGACTTGATAGAGCACCCCCCAATATTGGGAACCAGATCAGTGAATTCATGAGGCTTAAACCGCCTCCCTTCAAAGGAGAGGAAGATGGGGTAGGAGCAGAGGCTTGGCTTTTAAGCTTGGAAAGGTGCTTTGGGATGTGGAATTATGGCAGCAACCTTAAATCATGGTTCACGATTCTTTTGTTTAGAGATGGGGCATCCACTTAGCGGAGGCATGAGGAGACTAAGGGACTCATAGACATCAATACCCTTACTTGGGGAGCTTTCCTCAAGCTCTTTAAAGGGTGATATGTCTTAGAAAAATTTAGACAACATCACATCGATGAGTTCCATGACCTTCGGCAGCGGGGTCTCACAGTAGCCCAGTATGAGGGCAAATTTCTCGACCTCCTACCTTATGTTGAATACATGGGAGATGAGAATCTATAGGTGAACAGGTTCATTAAGGGATTAAATCCTATGATTTTAGATAGGGTATGCATGGTATCTTCAGGAGATTTGAGGTTTATAGTGGACAGGGCCTTAGTGGCCGAAGAGATTGTAAGGGGCCCACAGGATTAAAGGGATAGGTCGCAAAACCATCATTCTTCATCTCAGGCCTTTGGATATCAGAAAACCCCATGGAAGGGGAATCAGAGGAACTCTATAGGGACATTTAGGGCCCCACAACAGCAACAGCCATAACAATCTTAGCAGAACCAATGAAAAAGGCCACCACAGGTTCAGTAGGGCTCTAAGCCTAAGTAGTGGCAGTCACAGGGTCCTAAGAAGGGCTAGAGACCTTAGGCACCATACACCCTTCCAGCATGGACTCAACAGTCCTCTAGGGGTAGCTATAGTGGTTCATCTAGGACTGCAGGATCTCATTATTCTAGGCCTCCTGGTATTCAAGTTCAATCACGGGGACCATGTTACACTTGTGGTGCCATGGGGCACTTAGCTAGAGAGTGTCCATAGGATGATAGTTAGCGTGCATCGGTTTTAGAACTGACAGTTGGGGATAGGGGGAAATCCCACATAGTTTTTGCAGCTGTGTACAGCCGTTAGGTAGAGCATGCAACTACCATTATTGAGGCCTTAGGTAAGATCAAAGGTAGTGATGTAACTATTCTATTTGATACTGGAGCCACTGACTCCTTTGTTTCTCCATCGGTTGTGGAGCATTGCAGGCTAGTGGCAACTAGACAAGAGGTTAGATGGGAAGTAGAGTTATCTTAAGGAGCTAGATTTTTTGTGACCTCGATGGTTAAGGATTGTCCAATCTAGATTGGTGGCATGACCACCATAGGAGATCTCAAAGTCACTCCCCTTGGATCTTACAGTCTATTTCTTGGCATGGATTGGCTAAGTGCCCACAGAGCCAAGCTAGATTATCATAATAAGAGGATCGAATGTTTGGATGATGATGGTATGAATACAACTATTACTGGGGTTCATAGGCCTGTATCTCTTTATGTGATTTCCGCCATGCATCTTAAGCGATGCATGTGGAAGGGATGCTAGTTGTATGCCATCACCATCAGTGGTAGGGAAGAAGAGATGGAGAAGGAAACTTCTCTTGATGACTTCCCCATTCTTCAAGAGTTTGCATATGTGTTTTCATCAGAGCTACCTAGTATGCCTCCTTGTAGGGAAGTAGAATTTCACATTAATCTCATACCAGGAGCTGATCCAGTTTCTAGAGCACCTTATAGGATGACCACTAATGAGCTTAATGAGCTCAAGATATAGCTTGAGGAACTATTAGAGAAAGGACACATTCATCCTAGTGTCTCTCCTTGGGGTGCACCAGTTATCTTCGTAAAAAAGAAAGATGGACCGCTTAGGTTGTGCATGGATTACCGATAGTTGAACAAAGTTACCATCAAGAATTGGTATCCACTTCCTAGGATTGATGACTTATTTGATCAGTTATAGGGTGAACAAGTCTTCTCAAAGATAGACCTAAAATTAGGTTACCATCAGTTGAGGATCATGGATAGTAGTATTTACAAGACCACATTCTGCACTAGATATGGCTACTATGAGTTCACTGTGGTTCGATTCAGTCTTACGAATGCTCCAACTGTGTTCATGAGTCTTATGAATGGAGTATTTTGTACCTTCCTTGACAAGGTTCTAGTTGTGTTTCTTGATGATATCTTTATATATTCCAAAGATGAGAAAGAGCATGAGGAACACTTGAGGCAAGTGTTGTAGTGTCTTAGAGACAACCAGTTGTACGACAGCTTGTCAAAGTGTGCCTTTTTTAGATCAAAGGTCAAGTACCTAGGTCATGTTATTTCAGGTGATGGGATCTCTGTAGACCCATCAAAGTTTGATGCCATTATGGACTGGCCAACACCTACCAATATGACCAAGGTTAGTAGTTTCATGGATTTAGCCAGTTACTACAGACAGTTTGTTGGGGTTTTCTCTCAGGTAGCACACCCCATTACTTCTATTCAGCAAAAGGGAAAGAATTTTGAGTGGATTGAGAAGTGTGACAAGGATTTTTGGGAGCTCAAGAGAGAACTTACTAGTGCACCCATTCTTTTTGTACCAGAGCTTTCAATAGACTTTTTGGTTTGCACAAATGCTTCTTTGGATGGTTCAAGAGTAGTACTTATGCAAGGTGGACAAGCTATAGCCTTTGAGTCTAGAAAACTAAATACTCATGAGATCAACTACCCTACCCATGACCTTGAGCTTGCAGTAGTGGTGCATGCTTTAGTCAGATGGTGAAATTTTCTCTTGGGACATTGGTTTGAACTTCATTTAGACCATCAGAGTCTTCAGTACATCTTCACTCAGCCAAACCTTAATGCTAGGTAGAGGAGATGGATGGAGTTCTTATGTGAATATGATTTTGATGTCCATTACATCAAAGGGAAAGAGAACATGGTCACAGATACCTTGAGTAGGAGATGAGACAAGCTTTCTTCTATGTCCACTTGCATAGATTTTAGAGATCGCATAGATTTTAGAGATCGCATTCTTTATCACTTACATGAGGATGAGATGTATGCAGAGGTTTATGAGTTGATTCGATCACATAGACCCCTTGAAGGGAAGTTTTCTGGGTATACCTTGGAGTCTGATGGACTATTACATCATAGAGGATGTATCTATATACCTTCTTCTAGAGGATTGTGTGAGTTTGTGATGCTAGAGGGTCATAAGGCCCTTATGCAATGCATCCTGGAGTTAAGAAGATGCATGCTGACTTGATATAGTTATATCATTGGCCCGATATGAGATTGTAGATTGCAGAGATGGTAGCTAGATGCCTAGAGTGCCAGAGGGTGAAGGCGAAGCATCGTCATCCAGGTGGTCTCCTCCAGGCTCATGAGATACTAGTATGGAAATGGGACAATACATCTATGGATTTCATAGTAGGTCTTCCTATGTCTTCTCATCATCATGATGCCATCATGGTGACAGTCAACAAGTTGACTAAGGTGGCTCACTTTTCACCTGTGCGTACTACCTTTACTACACTAGTAGTGGTGCAAGTGTTCTTGCGAGATATAGTTAGACTTCATGGCGTACCTTGTAAGATCATCTCAGATAGAGATTCTCTCTTCACTTCATCCTTTTGGAGAGAACTTCAGGCAGCTATGGGTACTAGACTCAACTTCAGTATAGCTTATCATCCTGAGATAGATGGGCAGATCGAGAGGGTCAATCAGGTGTTATAGGACATACTTCACATGTATGTCATGGACCATCAGACCCATGGGAAGAATACCTACACTTATTGGAGTTTTCCTATAACAACAGGCACCTGACTTCCTTGGGTATGCCTCCCTACCAGGCTCTTTATGGTAGGCCATGCAGGACCCCACTCAGTTGGGATAGGATTGAGGATAGATTTTCCATTGGTCCTGAGCTAGTTAGGGATATGGAGCAGCAGGTGACTTTGATTAGACAACAACTTGAGGAAGCTCAAGATAGGTTGAAGTATGCAGGTGCGAAGAGGATTGATCAAGCCTATCTAGTTTGAGATAGAGTCTTCTTGAGAGTGCGACTGCATAAGATTCCAATCCATTTTGGAAAGGTCTCTAAACTAGCACCTTGTTTTATTGGACCTTTTGAGATCCTTGAGAGGATAGGACCAGTTGCTTACTGTTTAGTGTTTTCACCTAGCCTGTTATGCATCCATGATGTGTTTAATGTTTTAGTTCTAAGGAAGTATATTTATGATGAGTCTCATGTGATAGATTGGGATGCCTTGCAGGTGGATTCATACAGGCAGCTAGCTTTGGAGCCAATTCATAAATTGGCTCAGCGGACATTAGGTCTTCAAGGCTGAGAGCTGGACCAGGGTAGGGTCTAGTAGGATTTCTATGATGAGGTTAAAGCCTCTTGGGAGGACACAGCATAGATAAGATCACATTACCCTCACCTCTTTAATGAACTCCAGGAGGAAGTTCATGCCTAGAAGGGGTGGATGTGAAACCTACATTAGACTGTCATAGTTTTACTATTTTTGTTACTCATGCTTTCAGTAGTTTATGCTTTGACATAATTTGACTATTGGAGACATTTTATACATTTGAGGATCGGTGGGATCATGTGTTATATATTTAGTACCTAATTATGTAATTAGGGTACATTTGAGATGCTTTATGTTTTGATTCAGTTTTAGTTATGATGATATCACATATGAGATTTAAGTGTATGAATGTAATATGATGAATTTGGTTTAGGAAACCAATGCTAGGTTATTTCAGTTCTAGTGCAGGTGTGGTTTATATACATGTATATTATTGATGTCATGTTATGTTTCATATCATGTTGTTTTGGATCTACTGATGTGTGCATTGAGTGTGCAGGAAAAGTTAACCATGGATCTAAACCGGGGACCCAATACTGGAACCTATGTAAATTTCCATGCTTTCCAAGGTCCTGTTTATATAAAGATACATGGACCTCATTGTTTAAGTGGTTATTTTGTAAAAGTGGTTTGCATGTGTATAATTAGATTAGTAAATGTTCATGTGATTGAGTCATGTCATTTGTTTTAATTTAATGTGCAAAATTTGGCAATTATTACAATTTAATGTTGACATGACTAGTAAAGGGAACCCAGGGTTAGCTATAGGGTTAACTAAGGTTACCTAGGAGTAGAACCCAAGCTTACCCTAGGGTTAGAAGTTTCTAGAAAGTCTTCTTGACTTATAAATCTGTAGGTTAACTTCAAGGTTAGTTTAGGAGGGTCTTTTGGGCTCCCAGGAGGTAACCGGGGTCATTTTTAGTTACCCAACTTGGTATCCTATGGATTAGGGGTCATTGTCAATCATTAATGAGCCTCTAAACTCATTTATTGCACCTCTAAAGTGGAACTTTCAGACTTGAGAGAATTTGAGGAGTTGTGTAACCTTGGTCAATCTTCCTCTTCTACCCAAGTTGCATTTGACTCCACCCATGGAGAGTTTAGGCAAGTGGATAGTTAAGGGTTGGTTAGGGTCACCTTACCTTTTGGTTAAGAATTTTTCTTGTTGTAGGTTTTCCTATTTAGGGAAGGATTTAGGATGAGTTGAGTGTTCACCCACTCTCTACCCTTAGCGACAAAATTCAGTTTGAAGGAACTTTTGGAGGATGAGCTTAGGAAGGATAGCTCAACACAATACCATTCCTCATTTTAGCTTGGAATTAAGGTTGGATCTCTTAGAAGTAAATTTTATTTTTTTCATGTGTGTTCTTGAGCTTGAAACTCCATTAATAGAGTCCTATGTATTTTTGAAGTTATTTTCAAATTGAAATTTAATGTTTTGTTGTATGTTGTCTTTATTTCGTGTTGGATTTCAAATGGGTATCTTCAAGGCACACTCACCCTTGGGAGGGCAGAGTAACCTTGAAGGGGTAGTTGGGATGATTCTAGTTTTAGTGTAGAGTCTCCAATGTGTAGAGGGAAATACATGGGGTTTCACGATACCCATGATGTCAAGTAGGGCCTAAGAGGCACCTTGGGGGGCATAAGGAGGTTATTTCATGACTGTATCTTGTGAAGATGGTCATATCAGGTCCATGTGTGGCTTGAAATTTATTTTTTGATGTTTGGCTTTCTCCTACTATGAGGTCTACCACAACCCCTATTTTAAGGAAGGCCTCATGGAGACCTTCCTTTTGTACATCCTTGTGTTGGGATGTTTTCTTGAGTATGAATATTCTATTTTCTTGCTTGCTTGTTGTGTATGCTTGATTGTATCCCATTCCAGTTTGGATCCCCAAGCTCGGGGGTGGCATTGTAAAGGCCTAGGTTGGAAGGTGAGCCTCCATGGTCAACCTCATCTTTTTTCAGGTCCTGATGGAGTTTGAAGATTGCATATTACCCTTATGTGGAAGATGGGTACCACTAGAAATATTGGCATCATGGCCTTCAATGTTTTATGTTCCTTTCATCTTTTCAAAGTTTGTAAAAGGACTTGGATTGGGAGTATGATTGTAAGAATTTATTGTTTTAATAATGTCATTGTATCCAGTGTACAATTTAAAGTTTTGTAACCATTGTATTTTGAAGGTTTCAGTATTCCAATATTGCAAGTGTATTAAGGCCTTAAGGAAATTGTAATCCTTATTTTGTTTAGGGACTTATTGTAAAATTAGGACATATATGTAATAACACTCTTAAATTTATAATGACAATAAAAAAGGCTATTGAAATTTAATACGATGCATAATGTTAAATTTGCTTATAAAGAAATGAAAAACCCTTATGGTAAAGTTGACTCTTATGTTTAATTATGATTCTTAATGACAATATTTTTATGATTAAGGTTAAAGAACGTAATTATTTTTGACAATACATGTGATGATTCAAATAAATTATTTTGTAGTTTAGTGTAAAAAAAAGGAGACTATAATATATTTCCCACACTTAATAGGAAATTTTGGAAATTATTTCAAAAAAAATTATGCTTAAAATTAAATTTTTCTTCCACCATTGTATTTAGAATAAATTATGGAATTCAACCATGTAATTATATTTTTTAAAAAAATTGCTCCTAAATGCCCACTGTTTAAAGGTATATAGTCAAAATTTTCACCAGTAAGTTAATATTATATTATTTTTATCTTTTTATTACATTAAAATAATACTAATGTAAAATAGATATCTTTTAATATTGGAAAGCATTTTTATTTTTTAAGAAAATAAAAAATAAAAAATAAAAAATAAAAAAAATTAATTATGGGCAGGGAGGGCCGAAGCCCTACCTCGACTCACAGGTGTGTGGAGGCCATGCGGGCCGCTGCCCCCACCCCACTATGGAACACAGTGGGGGTGCAGCGTCAGCCGCGGCCGGCCGCCCACTCGCTGTGAGTTCACAGTGGAGTGTGGGAGGGTACCACTCTGCCGGCTCCCCACCTTCCCACCTCCCTTCCTCCTCCCATTCCGCTCCCCTATGTGGCACCGACCACAAAACCTCTGCCCTCTACATTTGTAATCCACCACCGCCGCCTCCTTGCCAAAAATCCTTAAGGATTAGGGTAAAGGATATTTTTAGGGATATTTTATTTAATGTTATGGTTTAAATTTATGGATTAAAGTTGTTTATTATATTTATAAGTTAATAGGTATTGCATGGTTTATGAATAAAGTAAATTGTAGTTTAGTTTTGTATAGATTTATTAATTAGTTTTTATATTTTAGATTTGTTTCTAAAATATTAGATAAAATATTTGGTTACTTCTTAATTTAGGTTTCTTTATGAATTAGTCGATTTTATTTTTGAATAAAGTTAGAATTACTTTATAATTAATTAGATTTCTTTTACTATTATTCATATTTTAATAAATCTAATTACTTATTTGCACAGGTGGATTTTTATTAAGATATTTTAGAAGTTTTAATTATTTAAGTTAATATTTAAATCCTTGAATTAATTTAGAAGGACTATTCAAAGTATTTAGATAGGTAATTTGCATGTTATCTTAGCGTTTTAGTTATTTATATAATAATATTTTAATACAACGTTAAACAGAATTTATTCAAGTAAATCTTTTATTCTCTTCTTTAATTATCCTTTAAACAATATTATTATATCCATTGACCAAATTTCACGCACTAGTGACTTTCGGTCAACCGCAGTCAACTTGTGTCTGGTTGACTCAATGTTTGAACCAGGTGATTCATGTAGCCTCTAGACACTAGGGTTTCAATTTCATGACTTTCAGAGATAGTTGACTATTTGGTCAACACTAGTTGACTTTTTGGTCAACTATCTCAGTATGCGTGACTAAGCCCTCCATAGAACTTAGTAGGCCCTAGTAACTTCCTTTCACAAATTTCAGAGTACAGTTGACTTTTAGTCAACTGTCTCAATTTGCATGCTGAATGAGGTATCTAGTTTAAAAATCCTTGTAGGATAGTTCTTAGAGCTATCCTAACCCATATGACCTTCCAATTACTATTTCTCCTCTGCACCATTTTGTGTGCACTTGCTATTATTGGAAGTATAAGAATGGGAAAGCAAGATACTAAGAGGGGGGGTGAATCAGATCTTAAAAATTAACCACTTAAAACAAATTGATTAACATTCATACATATATGAATTTAACCTAACATCAGATAGCATCAATAACATCAAATATGTAACTCATAACACAAAACTTCGTAACCCAGAAACCCAAATAGTTAAAACTGGGGTAGGGATGACACCCACAAAATCTTCACTACTGCAGCAATAAAGTGTGCCTTTTAGGGCTACAAGAGTTTGATTGCAACATGCAATCTACCTGGTTAAAGGTCTATTCTGTTAAGAACTAAAGATCATTACAATCTACCTTGTTAAAGGATTTCAACTTACAGTAAAGTAAGCACTCAGCTAAGAGATTTGAAACAGTCTGCTAAAACCACTCTGTTAAGAGATTTAACCTGATACACCTGTTAGAATGTTCCAAGTAGTGATCCTTTGTTATGCACTCAGATGCTGATGACATATCTTCTCTTTCCAATACCTTCTATGATCTCTCAATCTGATATGTCTTTACTCTGCTTATCACTGCTTTGTCATTCTGCTTGATCTAGGCTTCTTCTCAAAATGAATTACTATTCATCTCTCATGAACACACAACCCTTGTATGTATGTCTCTTACTCTCACACACACTCTCTACACTTTTAGGGTTAGAAGCAATCTTATTATATCTTTTCAGATCTGGCAGCGAGATCTAGATCAACGATCAAGATCTATTGTTTATGCCTCCAATGCATACTGATTTCCTGATTGGCTCCATGCCATGCAGAGTATAAAACAATTAAATGAAAAATTAACTCAGTAGACAAATATTAAATGCGTACAAATGTTGGTCCAAATCTCATACAAGTCAGCCTAAACCATTTACATAAAAGTTTGAATTAATCCTGACATGTATGCAAAAATTGTTCTGCTCGGCACTAAACATCTCTGACACTCGACACTTAATATTCTACTCGGCTTGGCATGATGTAACTGGGAAACTTGAAACTTGCTCGGAAATGTTGCTCGGCCTTGAATGTTTAGCTTGGCCACAGTGATTAACCAACTAAAACTTCCTAAGTAAATGACTAAGTGTGGGTTACTAATCATCAATAGAACTTAGTGATTAACAATCTCCCCTTTGATATTAGTGGAAAAAACACACTTATCATTACAATTCATTCCATCCAAAATGTTTCCTAAGTACATACTCTACTCCCCTTAGGAACGTACATCATACTACATACAAAAATTTACATAGTATACATGCCTTAAAAAATATATACATGGATACCTGTACTGATCTCCTTGTTGGTTGTATTCTTGGTTTTGTTGGTTTGCCCTAAAATTTTGTTTTCATCATGCCAATTTCTATCTAAAATTAGAAGGTCTGTCCCATTTTGAAGTATCCCTATGGAAATTCTGTGTTTTTAGGTCAAAATCCATGTGAATAGTGAAAAACCCAAAACCCTGAGCTGTATTCTAAGTGAAAATGCAAAAAAGCCCTAAAATGTCAATCGAGTTTCTTTTTTTGCATTACCTTTTTGAGAAACTTAAGTTATAAAAGTCATGTTCCTTTTTCAATGGTCACCTAGTCACTTAATCCTAAAAGCATATTCCTTTTTGTCATGAGACTTGGCGATTAACTGTTGTCGGGATGTCTTGAAAAGAAAGAGAATATTCTTTGTAAGTTATGAGACTTAGCAAAATCCTTCAGTCGTGAAGTCTCCAAATGGAGAAATACATCATCCAGCAATATCAAGACAAGCAGTTAAGTCACGGTGTCACGCAATATATCCTGTAGTTAACAAATTATCTTGAGACTTGGCGATTAACTCAGTCACGGGGTCTCTAGATCAGAACACAGTTAGTGAAAAATTAAATGCTTCTATCACTAAGTCTCCAATTAAAAATTCAGTTAAGTAAAATATTCTGAGACTTGGTGACAAACTGCAAGTTGAATAAAATATATGGTGGTTGGGTAATCGCTGGTTAAGAATGATAAGTCAGCATTTCTTTAGTGATTTGGAGACAAATAGTTAGGATGAGACACGTGTCCATAGAAAATAGAAAAAATGTTAGTCACGTGGTCTCCCAAAAGGAAAATATCATTTGGCGATTAAGAGACTAAAGGGTGTAAGGCTATGTGTTTTAATATTTTCGCGTGGTCTCCAAATGATTTAAGGTTTTAAAAATATACCCAACAACTTAGCAGAGTCATCAGATGCAAAATGGAAAAAGATCAACGGTGGTCGCTGAGTCTCTATAAAATTTGCATGAGTAAAAATTTCTCGTGAAAATGAGATTTTCTTTAGTCGCATAGTCTCTGAATTAAAATTAAAAGATAAGGTTTCATGGGCTAGTCGCATAGTCTTCGAAAGAAATATTAAAGAGTAGTTTTAATCAGTGATTGGGTGACCAAGGTTGGTCGAGAGGTCTCATAAAGTAAAATAAAAATTCAGAGACTTAGCAATAACAATTTAAAAGATGAAAAGTAACCTTGGTCGCGGGGTCTCCAAATAAACTCTGGGTTTGGCATTTGATTTGGCGACTTGGATTCATTCAGTCGCGTGATTGCTAGAAGTTAATCATGGTTAAGCTAAGTGAAGAAAATAATACAGTCAATGGATCTCCAGAAGAATTGAGAGTTAAGAGATTTGATTAGTGACAAAGAGATAATGCACAGTCCCGTGGTCGCTAAATATGAAAAGTGATAAAAGGCGATAGTTACTGACATGACAACATAGAGATTCATTGTCCAATGAAAATCTGGGAGATTAATTACTGTATGAAAAGGGTAGCTGAGATGTCTGGTGAAGAACCAATCATGTGAAGACATGTCATTCTTTTCAAATTTTATAAGCATTTTTCTGAAAATGCACTCATATGAATTTGATTTACTATCACATTCATGAGCTACGGCTAAGATTTCAATTAATTCCACAGCATGTTAACTTGAAGGCAAAATTGATTATTTCTTCAATGATGAGCTAAGTACTTTGAAAAGTTACCATAAAGAGATTATCGTAGGTTCATTTTCATTTATCATACATCCAAAATTTTAGAGCGAAGAATTGCTAGGTTTTCTATGTCCATAAAGAAAAAATTGATCAATTTTAGGGTGATTTTCAAGTTTTCAAGGTTCTTGAATTGTTAGTAGTGCATAGAGAAGAGTAGACAGTCCTGAGAGAAGATTTGTCTTAATAACGGTAAAAGAGAAAGTGAAAATAGAGCAAGATGAGGAAAGAAGTCACTGTGGCTTCTACCAGTGGGAAGAGTGATGAAGTAGATGATGATGCTAAGGGAAAGAGGAATTTCTCTAATGAATTTCTAAAGTTATTGCCTGGGTCTACGCAGAACAAGAGGAAAAATGCCAACTTATTGGCAGATGAGTACTGTGAAATAAGAGATGCCCGTACTCCAGGTTCCACAGGTTTTTCTCTATACAACTATTTTTATAATAATTCTGATAATGCCATCCCTATATCAAACCCTTGGACTAGTGGTCTGGCTAGGTTAATTTCCCCTAATGTCTATGTAGATGTAGACTTGTTTCTAGGTCTCGTAAGCCATTACGACTCTTTGTCTAGGACAATTAAAAAGAATGATGGTACTGCATTGTTGATTTTGAATAGGAATTCATTCATGCAAGCCTTTGGTTTATATAGTACCATGTCCACCAAGATTAATATTACTAAGCAAGAAGAAAGGTATAGGTTACATCCTGGGGTTGCTAGAAACCAGTTGCAAAAACATATTCTTAAGGAAGTTAGAAACCATATTGCCCCTATACCTGGAATTGCACCCTACTGTTTTAAAGATTTTCATTTCTATATTAAGTACATTGCTTATGCTTTGTGTAGAGTGTTGGGTATAGATGGAGGAGCTAAGAAAATAAATTCTAGAATTTTAATGATGGTGTTAGATTTGCAAGATGTGCATTCTAGCACTAGTTATGACTATATATAGTATATCATTGAAAAAATGCATGAGGGGTTTGCAGCTGTGTAGAAGGAGACAAATCCTTAGGAGAAGGATCCTAGGTTTTTACATTATTCTATCCTGATGCATTTTTTATTGCCTTCCAATTATGGGATCATGAATGTGAACAACTTGAACACTCAGAGGATTTTTTAGGACTGGCTCAATCCTATTTAGTTTTGGATTAGGATATGGAATTATACATCCAAGGATTGTGAATTTTGTGGATTTGAGAACTAGATTGTATATCTCTTGATGCAAAGTATGGGTATTAGCAAGACTAGGCTCCCAGTGAAGGTGATGCAGTTGTTGAGACCTTGTGAGTATGTTGATAAATGGGAAGGTGACCATAACTGGGGAGACTTATTTTTAGAAGATAATTTTACTATGATCTAGGTATATGGATGCACACATCCTCCTCATGTCCTACCATATCATGTGCCATCTAGAGTTGCAGCTATGGAGTTCATTTGGCTGCTATTGTTGACAGATAATGAGCACTTTGCACCACATAGGAAGGGGACATTAACCCCTAGGCAATTCAAATTTTTTTAGTTTACAATTGGTAAGGGTGCTATTAATTTAGTGAGCACATGGTTGGAAAGCTGCAAGATGGGAGAAGCATTGTATAGGTACATTGATCTAGAAGGATTTAATGCAGTATCTAGGAAGCTCTTAAATCCTACCATACCAAACACAAATGTACATGGTTTTTGTGTGGAGGAGGATGTTACAAGGAATATCCTTGATGAAGATGAGGTAAGAACTAGAAGGGAGAGAATTCAGCAGCTACTAAATTTGGAGAAACAAATAAAGAGAAATGGATTATCATTTGGAGGTTTTTATCCTAACCTAGCCTATTTTGATAAAATCAAAGCTATGATAGATAATTTTTATACACTCTATGAGAAATTAGATAGAGTTTTAGATATGAAGAAAGGGGGAAACGAGTCTGAATATGAGTGAGAGTGATGGAGAATATGCCCATCCACCTCAAATTGATCAACCCCAACAAAATGTTGCAAAGGTAGCTTAGATAAAAGGAGAACAAGGGCATATCATAGACCTGACTGAGGTTTCCTAGCCAGATGATATAGAGGAGCCTGTCACCAAGAGGCAAAAAGTTGACCTTGGTCAAACCTCTTATACAAGAAAGGAGAAAAAAGGAGATAGGATAAGTGCTCTTATTCCTTGGAACAGATTGTATGACCACAATTTGAGAAAATAAATTAGAAAAGGAAAGAGACAATAGCATGATGAAGAAGAGAACATAGAATTGCCTCTTAGGGTATGTATTGATGAAAGGCTACTTCACCAACAACAGTTTTTGAGTGATGACAATTTTATAAAAACTGATGAGTTTAAAGGCTTCTTAAGATGGAACAAAAAGGAGCAAAAGAAAAACAATTGAAGTTAGATGGTGAAGAGGCAGTGACAAATGAGGCTCTGCTAGCTCTGCAAACCTATGACCCTGATAGTGAAGATGTCTCTCCTGATGAGGCTAGAAAGATGGTTTTAAACACTAGAATTTTGCTTGCTGAGGGCTGGGATTTAGCCTCAGCATTCATAATTGACCAGATTAGAAAACAACTAGATCTTAAGATGGCAAGTGAGATCCAAATGGGTGATATGATCAAAGGATTTGGATATAGTCCAAAATCACAAGCATTTGCCTTGTGGAACTTATTTCCAAAGGACCAGAAGCCTCAACTTGTAAATAATCAGGAGAGCATGGTTGGGAATCAAATGGTATCGACAGTACAGAATACTGGAGATATTGAGATTTCCCAGATCATGACACATTGGGCACACTTGAATGAGGATAAGACAAAACAATTGTCTAAAAAGTGTGGTATTTTGATTGAGGAGGCTAGTGCCCTAGCAAAGGATATGGAATTATGTCATATAAAGATACATCAATAGGACATGGTAATTGCTGAGATGACAAAGCAATTACAAGAGATACCCAAAGTGGTATATGTGCCCTTAGTGCAGCCTTTGCAAATAGAGGAAAAATTTGAAGCGTGGTTGAAATAGAGGATGTGGCCAAAAGGAATAATGAGGTGGCCATTAATGCATTAAGAAGCATTCTTTAGTATAGGACAGATATACCAAAAGATAAAATAGATATCATCCTTAATGCTTATAACAAATTACCCACGTTACATGTTGAAGTAACAGGGTATATTTTAGTTTTGAACCCTTATTTTGTCACTTGGTCTCCTAGGGTGCAAATGTTTATGAAACTTGCCTCTTTATAGCAGCATAGATCAGATTTACCAGAAATTGTTACAGACGTAGAAGTTGAGATAAAAAAGGTAAATGTATCTTTATCTTTCTTCAAAGGTAAAATCAATCAGATAGAGGCTAAGATAAGCCTGTTTTCACTAGATTTTAATAGGTTTGTTCCTCCTTTGAAAGGAGAAGATGATCAAGTCAAGGCCTTGGAGGCCTGGAGAAGTGAATTTGACAGCAGAATGCCAAGCAATGAGGCATTTATTATAGAATCTGATATGGATTTAGATGGCTTTAACAAGATTTTGGATGAAGCATTCAGGGTAGAGACTGACATAAACAAGTTTTTAATTGATGTCAAAAGCATCACTAATGTCAGATGGGAGAGATAGAAGGGGCAACTGCAGAGTATACTCAATTTTAAATGGCCTGCAAAGGATGAGGAGACAACTTGGGATATGATGACCAAACCAAAGAAGAAAAAGCATGCGGTAATAGAGGAGGAGATCCTGGATGAGGAGTAAAGAGGAACACTTGGCACCTAATCATTGAGCACAAGGAGGTTAGTTATTATCAAAGACAAGTGTAGGTTAGCCTGAAATGGTGGTCACTTGATCTTAGTATAAATATTTGATGCTATCCTAAACATTGTCAGACAAAGGTGCCAAAACCCAGATGAAGACAAAGAAGATCAGATCTCATCCCCTGTTTTTGTCTTCGCACCGCTTATACATTCTCATTTCTTGTCTTTTTTGTAATTTTTAGGGTTAGGTTCCTTAAACCATCTGAAGCTTGTTGCATCCTAATTTTAAGGATTCAAAGATGGTTAAGTACCTATAAATAGAACAAAATTGTAATAGTTAAAAGAGATGAAATATATTGGCAAACCAGACTTTCTAAATTTCAGTCTGTGTCTTTGACCTTTTTAAGCTTTTTATATACTGAAGCAGAACTATATGAATAAAATATAGTGCATGTTCTTTTATGTTTAATCTATAAGGAATTTTAAGCATATTGGTTACAAGGTAGCTATCTAATTGCTTGCAAGTTTCTTTCAAGGGAAGAACTAAGTTTTGTGAGTAGTTTCAGGGAGCATGACAATATCTAAGGATTTGATATAATATTATAGAAGTGATAGGATAGTTTGCAAGGAATCTTATGTGAGTTGCATGTAGGTTGTAAGGCATCTTAAAATATTCTATTTTTATATTTCTGTGGGTTTTTATTGATTCTATAAGCCCAAGGATAGGCACTGGTCTAGGAACTTGTTTGGTAATCTATCATCATCCAAATATTCAATACTATTCAAAATCAAATACTTCCAGAATATATGTGTAAAATAAATTGTACTCACAGTGATTACATTTGAAGTTTGTTGATTTCTTAAAGAGTAAATCATTAGGTTGCCCCTCCTAAAGTAAAAGGAAGAAGGATGAAAGTCCTTGTCTCATTGGTGTATGTTATTAAGACCATAGCCTGGCTTGTAGTACTCTATTTCAAACTAATTATTGCAATCTCCAAGGTATTTTATAAGTTATTACAGTAAGGTCTGAAGTAAGTAACCAGTGAATGAATTAGTCCACCAAATACATAGGCTGAAGAATCAGCAATTTTTTAATAGGTAATACCTGCCTGAGTTTGTGGAACTCAAAAATGAAGGAGGTGATAATAGGTATCCCCAGTGTTATCAAATACCTTAGCAATTAGCCTTTGTCTTGTCAAAAGGGAGTTTACATTCAAGTATAATCAGTATACTATCATTTTAAGGTCGTGGTAGAAGAAAAAGTGCTAACAAATTGGCGACTCCACTGGGGAGTTCAACTAATTACAAATCATACCAGTTGTAGTTGTCAAAATTCTCTTTTGATAATTATTCATTCATTCCAAGTTATTGGGTGGCGACTCTAAAGAAATCTATGAGATTAGTGCAAATTTAGTAAGTATCTTTCAGAATGAATACTAGGTCAATGATGAGAAATGATCCTGAGAAGGTTTTATATGGTGGAATCCCATCATCCTCTAGGATGGAAATGTCTTGGAGGAAAAACAGAAACCAAGTTAGTATGGATGAAACCCCTCCAAGATGTAAAGAGGGTAATGATAGGAGAGACATTAATAGCAATCAACATTCTCATGATGGAAATACTTCAGAATATGAAGAAGCTACAGAAAGGGTATTAGAAACACCTACAGTAACTTCTACTTCTAATGAGAGAGAATAAAAAAGTACATCTAGTTCATATTCTAAAGAAGCTTCCTCTGATGAGATAGAAAATGAGGAGAATTTCATCATGAAGTAGCTTGCCCTTGTTCAACAAATGAAAAGGGAAAGAGAAATGAGAAAGAAAAAACATGAGCATAAGGATGTTGATAAGAGTAAAATAAGATCCTAAAGACATCAAACTATGAGAGATCTAGAGAGGTCTCAAAAGGACCAAGAAATATCACTCACTCATAAGGCTTCTAGTTCATAGAAGGATAAAGGTAGGCAAAAGATGAGTGAATACAAAAATCAAGAACCTAAGTTTTAGAATCCTTTAATAGAGAAAATGTCCAAATTGGATATTGATTTGGAGAAGTTGAGAATTGAAAAAGAAACCATGGATAAAATGTTAGAAAAGGTGCAAATGGAAGCTGCAATAGTTGAAATGAAGAAGAAAATATATTTTTTGTAGTCTTCAAAGTATTCTCATGTTGGGCCAGAGAATATTACTGCTTCTAAAGAAAAGGCCACTACTTTCAAAGAGAATGATAGTTTTCAAAGGAAACCATAGCATACCGAAAGGTATAAAAAATTTAAATTTATTGGTATCCTTGGATATCCTAATGCTTTCCCTAAAGATGTGGGTGATATAGGAGAAAAGCTCCCAAAGTTTGCAGGTAACAATGTTATTTCTTGTGAAACACATTTAAGAAAGTTCATTGATTTTGTTGATGATTTAAATATCAGTCATGAGGATGTGTTAATGAAATTATTTGTTCAGTCTTTAGTAGAAGATGCAAGAGAATGGTTTAGGAGAATTTCTAATGGATCTGTTGTTTCTATGGATGAGTTGATTGAATTATTTAAGGATCAGTATATATCAAAAAGAATTACAATGAAGAGGTCACTAAGTTTAATACAAGATTTCAAAGAGCTATGCATAAGCTATTTTAGAAGATAAGGCTGGATGAAGAGGTATGTCTAGAAACTTATTTGAATGCCTTTGATTCTAAAATGGGATATTCTCTTAGGGATTAAAACCATAGAACTCTTACTGATGCGTATAAGATAGCAGTGAATATTGAAATGAACAGAAGAGTATCTGGTAAGTTGAATAGGAGAGATGAC
Source organism: Thuja plicata (assembly GCA_018584345.1). Taxonomy (NCBI): domain Eukaryota; kingdom Viridiplantae; phylum Streptophyta; class Pinopsida; order Cupressales; family Cupressaceae; genus Thuja; species Thuja plicata. The sequence continues at coordinate 3,776,160 of MU224354.1, read as the reverse complement.
TCGAGGTTTAGTAGGATCAACTTAAAAGAACTAGAGTATAAGGAATATAGGGCTCCTCAGAACAATAGGCCTTCTTATAATACTTCATCTAATCCTCAAAATAGAATGCAAAAATATCCTTATGGAACTTAGTTTAAGGATGGGAAGCCTATTATTTTACCTAGAAAGGAAAAGACAGATAACAAAACTCTAGACCCTCTACATAAAAGTCCATTTTTGAAATGATGATCCTTGGTGTGAGGCTTGTGAAGCCCCACATAACCCTAATTTTTGTATTGTTACCTTAGACTTGAGAGTAAGTGAAGAGAAGAGAAATGATGAGGGTGAACAATGTGATCATAGTATGGAAAATACTTATTCATGTCATGATATAGATTCAGACAGTGAAAATGAAAATCATGATTCTTGTAGTTCACAAAGAAGGGTAGAAAATCATCATCAACATATTTTGTCTGATAGTGAAGCAGAGGAAACTAATGACCATATAAGATGTTATGCTCAAGACAATCAGGATGTTCCACTTATTAGAAAAGATTCAGATGAAGAGAAAGATAGGATTACTACAGATTTAGTGAATAAGGCTAGAAGTAACTACCATTTGAGAAATAGGGTAGTAGGTAGTACTGGTAGTCAACCGTCAGGTGTCTTTATAAAAGAAAATAAGATAGACACTAAGTATGTGAAAAAAAAGGAAGGACCTGGTGAAAATATAAATAAACATAAGGTCAATTTCATTACAAAAGCCCTTGAACCAAATGTTGTAGAAGAAGGAGAATTGAAAAGGAAAGAAACAAATACTCTTGTTCAAAGATGGAAAGCAAAAAGTTAAAAGAATCAGCTCTGAATGAACATGTTGAGGAAAGTGATATCACTATTGATAAATCAAAATCTTCAGAAGTGAAATATACTCTAGTAAATATGGGTCAATGTTTGTCCCAAATGACAGTTAAAGTGCCATTTCTAGAGATGATGAGAATTAAAGAACACAAGGAAAAGGTAATGTCATTGTTGAATAGTGTGCCCATAATAAAGGTTCAAAGTCCATAGAATGTTGGCGAGAAACCAACTAAAAAAAAGAAGGAAGTTGAGGTGTTAACATCTGAGATTCCTCAAATTTTCTTGAATACAACTTCTCCCCCAAAAGTTGTTGACCTATTTTTTCTTTCATTGATAATTAATGGAAAGATGCTAAAAAATTGTATGATTGATTCAAGAGCATCTAATAATGTTATGCCAGTGGAAATCATGAGGTCAATGGGATTACAAGTTGATACTCCTCATGGGAGATGTTAAGTTATGGACTCTAGAGAGGTCCCTGTGATTGGTACCATTGAGGCAATGCCTTATAAATTAGTAGTCTGCCCTGATGTAATAATGACTATGAATGTTCTTGTGGTTGACATCCCACCACATTATGGCATG
>MU224354.1:3701363-3763745 GCA_018584345.1 Thuja plicata | reverse complement strand
GAAAGATGAACAAGGATTTGAACATCCAATAGCTTTTTATAGCAAATCCTTACAAGCTGCAGAACTTAATTATGAAATAATGGAGAAGCAGGCTTATGCTTTGGTAAAAGCTATGAAATCTTTCAGGCCATACTTGGTTTGTGCTAAAATACAAGCATATGTTCCCCATTCAGCAGTGAAAGATATCCTTACACAGTTAGAGGTAACTGGTAAGAGGTGTAAATGGATCACCAGAATTCAAAAATTTAACCTTGAGATCCATATTACAAAGTTAATAAGAGGACAGGGTTTGGCAAAGCTCATGACAGAAGAAAGCTTGGATCTAGTACAAATAAATCAGATAGATATACATGATCAAACTACTACAAGCATAGAGAGACAACCATTCTATACTGATATTGTATTTTTTCTCAAAAATGCCAAATGTCTTGATCATATGTTAAAAAATCAAAAAAGAAGTCTGAGATTGCAAACTCAAAAATACACTTTGATTCAAGGTGACTTGTATTGGAAGGATAAGAATGGTGTATTACTGTTATGTCTTGATAAATACCAAGCTGAAAGAGTTTTATGTGAAATGCATGCAGGAGAATGTGGGGTTCATTTTTCTGCTAAAAATAATGCCCACAAGATTTTAAGGGCTGGGTCTATTGGCCCACTTTATTCAAAGATACCTATGAATATGTCAGGAAATGTGAGCCTTGTCAAAGGTTCTCAAACAAGCTGAAATTTTTAGGTGCTCTGTTGCTAAACTCAATAAGTATTGAGGCTCCTTTTACTATGTGGGGAATTGATTTTATTGGTGAATTCTAGGAGAAATCTAGTGGAGGACACAGTTGGATATTAGTTGCCACAGATTATTTTACCAAGTGGATTGAAGCTATCCCTACAAAGAAAGCAACAAGCAGGATAGTCATTGAATTTCTAATGGATAATATTATAACTAGATTTGGTGTACCTACTAAGTTAGTAATGGATAATGCCATGAGTTTTAGATCAGAAGAAATGATAGATTTCTGTGAAATATATGGGATTACAATATCATATTCATCCTCATATCATCCATAGGCCAATGGACAAGCTGAGTCTAGTAATAAGAGTATATTGAAAATACTAAAAAGAACTCTTGAAAAGAATAAAATAGCATGGCATACTAAGTTGAAGCTAGCACTTTGGGCTGAAAGAATAATAGTTAAAAAAGAAACTAGTAAGTCTCCATTTGAGTTGGTGTATGGTCTACAAGAAAAATTGCCTATTAACAATTTATTACCAGTATATCAGTTTATACAAGAGGAACATTTAGATGTTTCTGACAATATGTAGAATAGGATGACTCAGTTGATAGAGTTGGATGAAGAAAGAAGAAATAGCCAAAAGGAAAACCTAATGTTGCAATAGAAGATGAAGTACTTTTTTTATAAAAGGGCTATTACAAGAAAGTTTCAATCTGGTGACCTGGTTCTCTAGTGGAATGCAAGAGCAAAAGATAAAGGAAAACATAAGAAATTTGAGTCCTTATGGCTACGACCATTTATTGTCTCACAAAACTTTGGAAAAGACTCTTACTTATTGCAGAACATGGCTGGAGAATATTTTGAGTTGCCTGTGCATGGGCAATTCCTAAAGCCCTTTTTCAACTAAAAATCAAAGTTCATGCACAAGTAAGTATGTATCATACTGTGAATACTTTCCTACATTTATGTAAATACTATAAATAGTTTCCCTTCTGTTTTAGGTTAATTGGTGTCCTCTTCATTTTTGTAAGGTCTGCAACCAGAGCTTCTGTGGTTCTTTGCCATAAACTATGTTTAGTCAATCCTCAGGTAGAGCCACTATTGGTTGTATTCCTGGTTTTGTTGGTTTGCCATAAAATTTTGTTTCCATCATGCCAATTTCTATCTAAAATCAGAAGGTCTGTCCCATTTTGAAGTATCCCTATAGAAATTCTGTGTTTTTAGGTCAAAATCCACATGAATAGTGAAAAACCCAAAACCCTGAGCTGTCTTCTAAGTGAAAATGCAAAAAAGCCCTAAAATGTCAATCGAGTTTCTATTTTTGCATTACCTTTTTGAGAAACTTAAGTTATAAAAGTCATGTGCCTTTTTCAATGGTTGCCTAGTCACTTAATCCTAAAAGCATATTCCTTTTTGTCATGAGACCTGGCGATTAACTGTTGTTGGGATGTCTCGAAAGGAAAGAGAATATTCTTTGTAAGTTATGAGACTTAGCAAAATCCTTCAGTCGTGAAGTCTCCCAATGGAGAAATACATCATCTGGAAATATGAAGACAAGTAGTTAAGTCACGGTGTCACGAAATATATCTTGAAGTTAACAAATTATCATGAGGCTTGGCGATTAACTTAGTCACAGGGTCTCTAGATCATAACATAGTTAGTGACAAATTAAATACTTCTATCGCTAAGTCTCCAATTAAAAAGTTAATTAAGTAAAAGATTCTGAGACTTGGTGACAAACCGCAAGCTGAATAAATTATATGGTGGTTGGGTAGTCGCTGGTTAAGAAAGATAAGTCAGCATTTCTTCAGCGATTTGGAGACAAACAGTTAGGATGAGACACATGTCCACAGTAAATAGAAAAAAGGTTAGTCATGTGGTCTCCCAAAAGGAAAATATCATTTGGCGATTAAGAGACTAAAGGGTGTAAGGCTATGTATCTTAATATTGTTGCATGGTCTCCAAATGATTTAAGGTTTTCAAAATATACTCAGCGACTTAGCGGAGCCGTCAGATGCAGAATGGAAAAATATCAACGGTTGTCGCTGAGTCTCTATAAAATTTGCATAAGAGTAAAAAGTTCTCACGATAATGAGATTTTCTTTAGTCGCATAGTCTCCAAATTAAAATTAAAAGATAAGGTTTCATGGGCTAGTCGCATAGTCGCCGAAAGAAATATTAAAGAACATTTTTAATCATCGATTGGGCGACTAAGGTTGGTTGCGGGGTCTCGTAAAGTAAAATAAACATTCAGAGACTTAGCGATAAGAGTTTAAAAGATGAAAAATAACCTTGGTCTCAGGGTCTCTAAATAAAATCTAGGTTTGGTATTTGATCTGGTGACTTGGATTCATTCAGTCACGTGATCACTAGAAGTTAATCATGGTTAAGCTAAGTGAAGAAAATTATATATTCATTGGATCTTTAGAAGAATTGAGAGTTAAGAGATTTGATCAACGACAAAGAGATAATGCACATTTGCGTGGTCGCTAAATATGAAAAGTGATAAAAGGTGGCAGTTACTGACATGACAACATAGATATTCATCATCCAATGAAAATTTAGGACATTAATTATTGTATGAAAAGGGTAGCTAAGATGTCTGGTGAAGAACCAATCATGTGAAGACATGTCATTCTGTTCAAATTTTATAAGGATTTTTCTGAAAATGTACTCATATGAATTTGATTTCCAGTCACATTCATGAGCTACAGCTAGGATTTCAATTAATTCCACAACATGTTAACTTGAAGGTGAAATTGATTGTTTCTTCAATGATGAGCTAAGTACTTTGAAAAGTTACCTTAAAGAGATAATCGTAGGTTCATTTTCATTTATCATACATCCAAAATTTTAGAGCGAAGAATTGCTAAGTTTTTTGTGTCCATAAAGTAGAAATTGATCAATTTCAGGGTTATTTTCTAGTTTTCAAGGTTCCTTAATTGTTAGTAGTGCACAAAGAAGAGTAGGCAGTCCTGAGAGAAGATTTGTCTCAATATCGGTAAAAGAGAAAGTGAAAACAAAGCAAGATGAGTAAATAAGTCAGTGTGGCTTCTACCAGTGGGAAGAGTGATGAAGTAGATGATGATGCTAAGGGAAAGAGGAATTTCTCTAATGAATTTCTGAATTTATTGCCTGGGTCTACGCAGAACAAGAGGAAAAATGCCAACTTATTGGCAGATGAGTACTGTGAAATCAGAGATGCCCGTACTCAAGGTTCCATAGGTTTTTTTTCTATACAACTATTTTTAAAATAATTTAGATAAAGCCATCCCTATATCAAACCCTTGGACTAGTGGTCTAGCTAGGTTAATTGTCCCTAATGTCTATGTAGATATAGACTTGTTTCTAGGTATTGCAAGCCATTACGACTCTTTGTCTAGGACAATTAAAAAGAATGATGGTACTACATTGTTGATTTTGAATAGGAAGTCATTCATGCAAGCCTTTGGTTTATATAGTATCATGTCCACCAAAATTAATATTACTAAGCAAGAAGAAAGGTATAGGTTACAACCTGGGGTTGCTAGAAACCAGTTGCAAAAATGTATTCTTAAGGAAGTTAGAAACCATATTGCCCCTATACTTGGAACTGCACCCTACTATTTTAAAGATTTGCATTTCTATATCAAGTACATTGTTTATGCTTTGTGTAGAGTGTTGGGTATAGATGGAAGAGCTGAGAAAATAAATTCTGGAATTTTAATGATGGTGTTAGATTTGCAAGATGTGCATTCTAGCACTAGTTATCACTATATACAGTATATCATTGACAAATGCATGAGGGGTTTGTAGCTATGCAGAAGAAGGAGAAAAATCCTAAGGAGAAGGATCCTAGGTTTTTACATTATTCTATCCTGATGCATTTGTTATTGTATTTCAACTATGGGATCATGAATGTGAACAACTTGAACCCTCAGAGGATTTTTTAGGACCGACCCAATCCTATTCAGTTTTGGATTAGGATATGGAATTATACATCCAACAATTGTGAATTTTGTGGATTTGAGAATTGGATTGTATATCCCTTGATGCAGAGTATGGGTATTAGCAAGACTAGGCTCCCAGTGAAGGTGATGCAGTTGTTGAGACCTTGTGAGTATGTTGATAAATGGGGAGGTGACCATAACTGGGGAGAATTATTTTTAGAAGAGAATTATACTATGAACAGGGTATATAGATGCACACATCCTCCTCATTTTCTACCATATCATGTGCTATCCAGATTTGCAACTATGGAGTTCATTTGGCAGCTATTGTTGATAGATAATGAGCACTTTGCACCACATAGGAAGGGGACACTAACCCCTAGGCAATTCAAAAAATTTTAGGTTACAATTGGTAAGGGTGCTATTGATTTAGTGAGCACATGGTTGGAAAGCTGCAAAATGGGAGCAACATTGTATAGGTACATTGATCCAGAAGGATTTATTGCAGGAGCTAGGAAGCTCTTAACTCCTACCATACCAAACACAAATGTACATGGTTTTTGTGTGGAGGAGGATGTTACAGGGAATATCCTTAATGAAGATGAGGTAAGAACTAGAAGGGAGAGAATTCAGGAGCTACTAAATTTGGAGAAACAAATAAATAGAAATGGATTATCATTTGGAGGTTTTTACCCTGACCTACCCTATTTTGATAAAATCAAAGCTATGATAGATAATTTTTATACACTCTATGAGAAATTAGACAAAGTTTTAGATATGAAGAAAGGGGGAAAAGAGTCTGAATATTCAGAGCCTGAATATGAGAGTGAGAGTGATGGAGAATATGCCCATCCACCTCAAATTGATCAACCCCAACAAAATGTTGCAGAGGCAGCTCAGATACAAGAAGAACAAGGGCATATCATAGACCTGACTAAGGTTTCCCAGCCAGATGATATAGAGGAGCCTACCACTGAGAGGCAAAACATTGACCCTGGTCAAACGTCTTATACAAGAAAGGAGAAAAAAGGAGATAGGATAAGTGCTCTTATTCCTGGGAATAGATTGTATGACCACAATTTGAGAAAATAAATTAGAAAAGGAAAGAGACAATAGTATGATGAAGAAGAGAACATAGAATTGCCTCTTAGGGCATGTATTGATGAAAGGCTACTTCACCAACAACAGTTTTTAAGTGATGACAATTTTATAAAAATAGATGAGTTTAAAGACTTCTTAAGATGGCACAAAAAGGAGCAAATCAAAGAAAATTTGAAGTTAGATGGTGAAGAGGCAGTGACAAATGAGGCTCTGCAAGCTCTGCAAACCTATGACCTTGACAGTGAAGATGTCTCTCCTGATGAGGCTAGAAAGATGGTTTTAAATAGTGGAATTTTTCTTGCTGAGGGCTGGGATTTAGCCTCAGCATTCATAATTGATCAAATTAGAAAATATCCAGATCTTAAGATGGAAAGTGAGATCCAGATGGGTGATATGATCAAAGGGTTTGGATATAGTCCAAAATCACAAGCATTTTCCATGTGGAACTTATGTCCAATGGACCAGAAGCCTCAACTTGTAAATATTTAGGAGAGCATGGTTGGGAATCAAATGGTATGGATAGTACAAAATACTAGAGATCTTGATATTTCCCAGATCATGACACATTGGGCACACTTGAATGAGGATAAGATAAAATAGTTGTCTAAAAAGTGTGGTATTTTCATTGAGGAGGCTAGTGCCCTAGCAAAGAATAGGGAATTATGTCATATAAATATATATCAATAGGACCTGGTAATTGTTGAGATGACAAAGCAAATACAAGAGAACCCCAAAGTGGTATATGTGCCCTTAGTGCACCCTTTTCAAATAGAGGAAAAATTTGAAGCAAAGGAAGTGGTTGAAATAGAGGATGTGGCCAAAAGGAATAACGAGGTGGCCATTAATGCATTAAGAAGCATTCTTCAGCATAGGATAGATATACTAAAAGATAAAAAATATATCATCCTTAATGCTTATAAAAAATTACCCACATTACATGCTGAAGTAATAGGGTATATTTTAGTTTTGAACCCTTATTTTGTCACTTGGTCTCCTAGGGTGCCAATGTTTGAGAAAGTTGCCTCTTTGCAGTAGCATAGATCATATTTACCATAAATTGTTACAGAGGTAGAAGATGAGATAAAAAAGTTAAATGTATCTTTATCTTTCTTCAAAGGTAAACTCAATCAGATAGAGGCTAAGATAAGCCTATTTTCACCAGATTTTAATAGGTTTTTTCCTCCTTTGAAAGGAGAAGATGATCAGGTCAAGGCCTTGGAGGCCTGGAGAAGTGAGTTTGATAGCAGAATGCCAAGCAATGAGGCATTTATTACAGAATCTGATCTAGATTTAGATGGCTTTAACAAGATTTTGGATGAAGCATTCAGGGAAGAGACTGACATAAACAAGTTTATAATTGATGTCAAAAGCATCACTAATGTCAGATGGGAGAGAGAGAAGGGGAAACTATAGAGTATACAAATTTTTAAATGGCCTGCAGAGGATAAGGTGACAGGTTGGGATATGATGACCAAACCAAAGAAGAAAAAGCCTGTGGTAATAGAGGAGGAGATCGTGGATGAGGATTAAAGAGGAACACTTGGCGCCTGATCATTGAGCAATGGGAGGTTAGTTATTATCAAAGACAAGTGTAGGTTAGCCTAAAATGGCGGTCACTTGATGTCAGTATAAATATTTGATGCTATCCTAAACATTGTCAGACAAAGGCGCGAAAATATAGATGAAGACAAAGAAGATCAGATCTCATCCCCTATTTTTGTCTTTCCACTGCTTATACATTCTCATTTCTTTTCTTTTCATTACTTTTTAGGGTTAGGTTCCTTAAACCATCCAAAGCTTTTTGCATCCTAATTTTAAGGATTCGAAGATGGTTAAGGACCTATAAATAGATAAAAATTGTAATAGTTAAAAGAGATGAAATATATTGGCAACCCACACTTTCTAAATTTCAGTCTGTCTTTGAGATTTTTAAGCTTTTTATATACTGAAGCAGAAATATATGAATAAAATATAGTGCAACTTTACTCCATACTATTTTTGTCTCTTTATTTATTGTGTATGCTATTTTATGTTTAATCTATAAGGAATTTTAAGCATATTGGTTACAAGGTAGCTATCTAATTTCTTGCAAGTTTCTTTCAAGGGAAGAACTAAATTTTGTGATTAGTTTCAGGGAGCATAACAATATCTAAGGATTTGATATAATATTGTAGAAGTGACAAGATAGTTTGCAAGGCATCTTATCTGAGTTGCATGTAGGTTGTAAGGCATCTTATAGTATTCAGTTTTTATGTTTCGGTGGATTTTTATTGATTCTATAAGCCCAAGGATAGGCACTGGTCTAGGAACTTGTTTGGTAATCTATCATCATCCAAATATTCAATACTATTCAAAATCAAATACTTCCAGAATATATGTGTAAAATCAATTGTACTCACAATGATTACATTTGAAGTATTTTGATTTCTTAAAGAGTAAATCATTAGGTTTCCCCTCCTAAAGTAAAAGGAAGAAGGATGAAAGTCCTGGTCTCATTGGTTTATGTTATTAAGACCATAGATTGGCTTGTAGTACTATATTTCAAAATAATTATTGCAATCTCCAAGGTATTTTATAAGTTATTATAGTAAGGTCTAAAGTAAGTAACCAGTGAATGAATTAGTCTACCAAATACATAGGCTGAAGAATAAGCAATTTTTTAATAGGTAATACCTGCCTGAGTCTATGGAACTCAAGAATGAAGGAGGTGATAATAGGTATCCCCAGTGTTATCAAATACCTCAGCAATTAGCCTTTCTCTTGTCAAAATGGAGTTTTCATTCAAGTATAATCAGTATACTATCATTTTAAGGTTGTGGTAGAAGAAAAAGTGCTAACACTCCTTATGTTGTATCCTTGTCAGTCCTGGCAGATTCCCCTTGTTTTTGTCACTGATTGCTAGCGGGGTCAAGTTATACTTGTCCATAAACTATTTATGAATTGGTAAGGTAGACTCAAATGTAGAGTCCCAACTGTCCTTGACAAACTTCATAACCTCTATTTTCACTTCTAGCTCGGTAGCTAGACTTACTAAGCTTTCTACAGTGGAGAGATGAGAATGTCTCTTAATAAATTCATTTGCAGATGAAATTTATTTATGAATGACCTCCAGATGAGGTATTAGACTTGTCTGAATAGTAATCAACTTGGTCCTAATCTGACCATCTTTAGCCATGAGCTCGGCTATCCTTCTTTGTGCATAAGTCAACCTATTAAAATGTAAGGAGCTAGTGCTAGCATCCATACTCAGTGAACTTCCAGTTGACTTTAGGTCAAGTTGCAATTTCTATAAAGCCTATAGATTATCCTTTATGAAGACTTCAACATCAGATAACCTCTTATACAAAGAATAAACATTTTTTGCAACTCCCTCTAAAATTTCTACCAGAGAAGAAAGTTCAACCTATTTTACTGCAATCTCTCCTAAGATTTTTGCTAGTAGCTTGTTCTCAAATTTCCTATCAAACCATTGCAACAAATTCTCATTGGCTTCAATATTGTCATCATTTACCTTTTGCACAATATGAACTAACTGTTCAAGAATAGGGGCTTGAGGGTTTTCATCTTCCATTTCAAAATCCTTTACAAATATGTCTTTGATATCATGTAACACTTGCTTTTGCTTATTCTCCCTTTTTAGTTCCTCCTGTCTTTTCTTCCTCTTAAGTAACTCCTGAAGAGTCTCAATCTATTCATAAGACAAAACATTGGAATCCCATGGTGGAATCACAATAACTTCATCTAATGTGACATCTAGAATCAGAGACTTCTTCCTCATAACTTTCCTCCTCTTGAATTCAGGTGAACTACTGCTCAGCTTTATTTCTACAATACCTTTTCCAGATTCAGTAGTTGACACCATTGCATCTTTTAGTTTAGTAAAAATTGCCTACTGATCAAGCATACTTCCTATCTTAGTTCTAGTGGGAGCTGATGATGCAGAGTGTGGTAGATCAACCAACACTTGCATTGCCTCTTGTTCTTTAGGCTCACTGTTAGTATCTCTTATCTCCTCACTACTATCTAGAACTAATTTTACAACCTCTAAAATAGGTGAATGTTGTACAATTACCTCTTGTTCAATTGTTTTCTCCTTTTTTGCTTCTTCTTGAGCATCTTTATCCTCAGATTCCTTTTGAGTTCTCTCTTCTTCTTCCTCTATATCCTTCTCTTCTTCAGCCTTAGTTTCCTTGATAGGTGATTCAATAGTTGATTCCCTTAGCTCATCCTGACCCTTGGCATCCAGATTTCTAGAGTCATCAATTGTCACATCAATTGGGCTGTCAATAGTCAGATCAACAATGTTAATTGTCTCTATTTTTCCTTGTGCTTATGTTCCAGTCTTCTCAGGCTTAGTAGAAATGTGAACTATTGATTTATGTGGTACAGGAGAAGATTCAGTTTCTTTATCCTTCAGCTCAGATGTTCCTTCATCAGTTTTCTTATCTTTTGGAGCAATCAATCCAAAAATTTCCTTCCAAATTCTAGTACTCTATTGTACTATCCCTTCAATATCATTCTTCAAAATATCATAACCTCTCTATTTAGGTATGAATTTATGCTTATACTCTTCAACAAATTTTTCTCTCTGTTTCTTGGTTAGCTCAGGAATGACTTGAGCTAAAGTGCCTTCTCTTGTTTGTCTCTCAGTTGTGAGTGCAAATTCTCATTTTCCAGATAGAAATTCATACAACTCACTCAACACATTATTTCCTCTTTCTATAGGTGTTAACTTAAAATTACACATCATGTCTAGGAGAGCTTCCTGAACCTTATGTTTATCTTCTACCTTCAATGTTTCATACTTGATAAACTTAAAACCAGATAACCCTACAGAATTTCTCAAGTTTTCACATACCTCATTAATATATGTGGGTCTCTTGAATGGTGTTGTTGGTATGTTTCTGGGTTCATCAATTTCTGTCTTGTCTTCATCACTTTCTGGATCCAAATGCATTTTCCTTCTTGGTTTCTTAACTTGTAGGCTCAACACAGCCTTCGTTGCAAATTTTTTCTTCGATCCAGAACTACTTTCTCCAATCTTCTTTGCATAGAATTTTGTTTGCTCTACTAGTGATGTGGTATAATATGCCCTTGTCCTTGGATGATTGGTAATGGGAGGGGTAACTCTAGGCTTTGCTTTACTCAGCTTTGTTACCTTTGCTACTTCTGGCCTCTTCCCTTTTGCCTTAACATTAATCTCTTCTTTAGATTCACTGACTTCTACTTCTTGTTCCTCAGATACATCTTCTCCTTGTCTAGTAGAAATGTCTAGAGGTGCATCCTCTAGCTCTTCATCACTCGGCAAGCCAACCATATTTTTCAGATTTTTCACAATCTTTTTCCTCTTTCTTTCCATGGTTCCTGCCTTAAGATTCATCAAAATCTTTGACTTTGCTTCATCATAATTTCTAAATCTTTTAGCTTTAGTATCAATCTCCTCTGCTAGGAGTGTTGTGATAGCTACTGATGCTTCATCAATATTAACTTCATAGGGAAATGACTCTAGGCATCATACCCTAGGTGTCACAGCCTAAATATAGGTGTAGTCTGTATCCACTAAGAAACATATCTCTTCATAGTGCTTCTCCACAAGTGAATTAGGAATTATGGTCCTCAGCCTCATTCTCTTTTTGAATTCCACAAAATAAATTCCCATAATACCATTGAAATTATTGCCTAATTGCTGAATACATTCACTAATCTATAAAGTGATGGGTCTGTCCTTCTTCCAGACAATATTTCCTAGTTTAGGAAATGACTTCTATACATAGAAGAATATACACATTAACAAAGAGCCAAACTTACATGATGAGCTTTTAGCTTTCCTGATTGATAGTAAGTTCTCAGCTAGTTGTGTCAACTGCAGCTCGACAAGGTCGTAGGTGTGATTGTTTTTTACTATCTTCCATGCCTGGTCCACAGTTGTATAGTGACACTATCCAGTTGGCTTGACTGATAGAACTTGTGAGCAATCACTCTCACTCCAAAGTCAAGTTCTAAGTCTTTAATTATAGAGATAGTCATTCCTTTGTTGTTCCAAATAGCTCTAGTGTTAGCTGCTATCTCTTCTTTACTTTGATCTCTCATAGTTCGCTTACCACTGATAATAGGATACCTAGTAACTCTATGAATAATATCTTTTGTGATCTTTACTGGTCCATTTTCCAGCCACATATGCATATTATGAACTCAGCTTAGGACAACCTTAATCCATTCATCCTTGAATTCTTTCAGAAATTCTAGGGCACGAGTTAACCCTTTGTCGGCTAAATGTTTGAATTCATATTTCATAATTCCATTTTCACACAACTTGTCATAAGATTTTCTCAATTTGCTATCACCCACTTCACCAATTTTAACCATGTACCAGGATCTAACATCATGAATCATAAGTACCTTTTGTGGGATCAATGAGAGGGCTCCATTTAGATCACTCAAAATTATGCTTTCAGGAATGGCATGAAAGTTTGGTGGTGCGCATGCATCACTCCTTACTAGCTTAATTTGATTCAGATCCTCCTCCATTCCTTTGACTGGTGTGGAAGAACTTGCAGACATAATCTCTTGAAGTTAGGGTTTGAAAATGAAGAACAGAGTACCTCAGCAAGAAATCACTTTGCACTATTCAACTTAGGGTTGCCGATGACACGCTGACAAAATAATCGAAACAAACTTTGCTAAGATCAAATCTGCAACTTCTTCGATCGCTTTGTGAATGCTGAAAATCGCAAGGTAAAAGTGAATAATAGACCGTTCATCCTTATATAGACTCGAAAGGTCAAGATAGGTAAGCATTAATTATTTTCCCATTAGGTTAGTGCAAGCCAGCTATCATTGGCCGACTAACACAACTTTCATACCACTCAGCTTACCACACTTAGCCATCACAATTTACTTAGCCTACCAACTTGGCACCTATAGTACAGATAGCTCTTCTCGACACTTGTCACAAATATGTCCTGGTGCATCTTAAAATATGCAGATATGGACTTTGGAACATTTACATATTAGGAATTGATGTAAGTTTTGAAATTTAAATGCAGCTCCTTACATACCTCTATTTCTCAGTTGGAGAGGGTATGATCACCTGATCCATTGGATTGGGTGACCTCAGCTTCAGTGGATTCACTACTGCTTGGCTCTATTTTCCTTACCCATGTCTGGTTCATCTATGCTCTTATTTCTTCATCAGTGGAGCAGGAACTCTTGTCCTACACTCTCTCTTAGTGTGACCTATCTTTAAACAACTAAAATAGACTAAGCTTCCATTCATCCAACTCTTAGGTTTCCCTCTGACATGTGTCTTTAAGCAATCTTCAGGTGCATGTCCATATTCTTCACAGTAATGACAACTCTTCTTGTATTATAATCCCAGTCATAAGTGTTTCCTCGCTTAGATGATTTTGTTTGTGTCTTTGATGTCCATTGCTGTTTAGCATTGGATATACAGTCTTGTGCCTTGTGGCCATGTTTCTGACACTTGTAACAATAACCATTAAATCTTGGTTTGGGGGGTGCATCACTTGCTTCAGCCCAACATTCATGTGCTTTATGTCCAGATTTCTTGCAATTAAAATAGAAACCATTGAACTTAGGTTTAGGATTGGACTTAACTTTCTTGCTTTGGCAAATTTTTTCTGTGTGACCTGGTTTTCCATACTGGTAGCAAACAAGCTTGTTGTGCTTTGTCTTTTCATTCCTCCTTTCACCATTCCTAGATGATTCTCCTTTCTCAGCAGATGTCTTTGGTTTAGTGTGACCTAATCCAGAAGAATCCTTTGACCTTCTTGATGCTTCCATCAGATTCTCAAAATGAGTCAAAGCTTCATTAGTTTTGTTAAACCTTTCATTAAGCTCCTTCTCAAATCTTAGATCATCTTTCAATTGATTGTTCTCAGATCTCAAATTTATCATTTCCATATCTTTCCTACTAATCTCCTAATTTGCAAGTAGCAGTTGATTTTCACCATCTTCACATCATGTGTCATTTCATCAAGTCTAACAATTATCACTCTTTTGTCTTCTTCTTCCGTAGCTTTGTCATCTTCAGCTTTCTTCTTTTGTTCCACTACTTCACATAGTCTCACTATCTGCATTTCTTGTTCTCTTTTCAATTTTCTAACTTCTTCACATAGTGCATTACTCTTTTCTAGTAGATCTGCAATTGTTGCATTGCTCTCAGTAGAATCTCCATTCTGAAATAGATTTGCAGTGTCATCTTTCTGGTAATGAGTATCATTCATTTGTTTGGCCAAATCTTTCCTAGCTGTTAATGATTTCTTCAATTCCTGTCTTGCTATCTCAAGCTGATGTAATGCTAGCTGAATCTTGATCTTTTGATTCTCAATGACTTTTCCCAACTTGTAAACCTCCATCTCAAGATCTGTACTCACAAGCTAATTAAAATATTTTGTAGGTGAACTAAGCTCTGATACCAATTGTTGGAAGTACAAGAATGGGAAAGAAAGATACTGAGAGGGGGGGGGGTGAATCAGATCTTAAAACTTAACCACTTAAAACAAATTGATTCACATTCATACATATATGAATTTAACCTAACATCATATAGCATCAATAACATCAAATATGTAACTCATAACACAAAACTTGGTAACGCAAAAACCCAAATAGGTAAAAATGGGGTGGGGATGACACCCACAAAATCTTCACTACTGCAGCAATAAAGTGTGTCTGTTAGGGCTACAAGAGTTTTATTTCAACATGCAATCTACCTGGTTAAAGGTTTGTTCTATTAAGAACTAAAGATCATTACAATCTACCTTGTTAAAGGATTTCAACTTACAGTAAAGTAAGCACTCGGCTAAGAGATTTGAAACAGTCTGCTAAAACCACTTTGTTAAGAGATTTAACCTGATACACCTGTTAGAATTTTCCAAGTAGTTGACAGATCTGCTCTTTCCAATACCTTCTGTGATCTCTCAATTTGATATGTCTTTACTCTACTTATCACTACTCTATCATTCTTCTTGATCTAGGCTTCTTCTCAAAATGACTTATTGTTCATCTCTCATTATGCACTTAGATGTTGATGACGGATCTTCTCTTTCCAATACCTTCTGTGATCTCTCAATCTGATATGTCTTTACTCTACTTATCACTTCTCTGTCATTCTTCTTGATCTAGGCTTCTTCTCAAAATGACTTATTGTTCATCTCTCATGAACACACGACCCTTCTATGTATGTCTCTTACTCTCACACACACTCTCTACACTTTTAGGGTTAGATGCAATCTTATTATATCTTTTCAGATCTGGCAGTGAGATCTAGATTAGTGATCAAGATCTATTGTTTATGCCTCCAATGCGTACTAATTTCCTGATTGGCTCCATGCCATGCATAGTATAAAATAATTAAATGCAAAATTAACTCAGTAGAGAAATATTAAATGCGTACAAATGTCAGCCCAAATCTCATACAAGTCAGCCTAAACTGTTTACATCAAAGTTTGAATTAATCCTGACATGTATGCAAAAACTGTTATGCTCGGCACTAAACATCTTTGATGCTCAACACTTAATATTCTACTCAGCTCGGCATGATGTAACTCAGCAACTTGAAACTTGCTCGGCAATGTTGCTCGGCCTTGAATGTTTAGCTCGGCCACAATGATTAACCAATTAAAACTTCCTAAGTAAATGACTAAGTGTGGGTTACTAATCATCAATGGAACTTAGGGATTAATAGCTATACCTTTGGGGTAGCATAACCTCTCCTTTTAGTGTGTTTTAAAATTTTTTGTTTGTGTGTTTTTGCCCAACTTTTGGGCATGACACATTTTTTCTTCAAAAGTAATTTAGGATAATTTCAAAGAAAAATTAAATCATCAATATTACCTAATGGGAGGTTTGATCATTTTTATGTTCATTTGGAGATTGAGAAGCAAACAAAACCAAGAAAGTTCTCTTTTAAGTTTAAAAGAATGCGGTTGCAAGATCCAAGTTTCTTAGATTTAGTGGACAATAGTGGAAGGAAGAACAAAATTTTGGTTCTAAGATGTACTGCTTTAATACTAAACTAAAAAGAGTCAAGTAGAAATTCCTTCAATGGAATCAAAATCAATTTAAAAACATCTTCAAGGAAAAATATATTATATAAGGAGAGATAAATTTCTCAAATAAAGAAGTGATGTAATGGTATAGATCGGGAAAAATATCTTAGGGAGAAAGAATTTCTAAACAAGCATGAGGATTTACTTTTGAAAGAGGAGACACATTGGAAGAAACAATCCATATAATTATTGTTGGTTGAAGGGGATGGAAACATAAAATTGTTTTATAACAGTGTCAAATACAGAAGAATGATCAACATAATCACGAGAATTAAAAGACCTAATGGTGATGTGTCTTTGAACACAAACAATATCCTAAAATAAGTAGATCATTTTGAAAATATGATCAATGAATTTAGAGGTTCATATTTATTATCCCAATTAGAGATAACAAATAGTATACTAAAGGTTATAACTAATGAGCGTAACAAGATCCTAAATCAGAAATTCACACTTTCAGAAGTTGAGATAGCATTAAACCAACTACATCTGGACAAAGTACCTGGCCTAGATGGATTCTTTACTTTTTTTTTGCAAAAGTGTTAGCGTTTCATTGGCCTAGAGTTGACATATGCACTAGAAAGTATGAGGAATTCAAACAATATATTGAATGAAATCAATAACACCTTCATCACTTTGATTCCCAGGAAAGAAAAATCTGAGAGTCTAGAGGATTATAGACCCATCTCACTATGTAATACAATATATAAAGTGCTAACCAAATTATTATTTAATAGGATTAGGCCGTTATTACCCCTACTTATACCAATCAGATTTTGTACCCAATAGGTCTATTGTTGATGGTGTTATAATCATTCAGGAAGCCATTCACTCTATTCAAAACAAATTGGAACCGAGTATGTTGATGAAACTAGACATCAAAAAGGCCTATGAAAAGGTGAAATGGAGATTCTTATGTAAATATTTGGATGCATTTAGTTTCTCCAAGCAATGGATAAATATGATATTTAGTTTCATTTCTAGTCCCAAATTTTCAATTTTTATCAATGGGGCTCCTGAAGGTTATTTTAGTTCATCTAGGGGTCTTAGACAAGGTGAACCCTTATCCCCTTTTCTATTCATTATTATGGCTGAATTGGTAGGAAGGGATGTAAAAAATTCCCTAAACAAGAACTTAATTAATGGGGTTAAGATTACAAAAGGCATCCTTAATACTACACATATACAATTTTTTGATGACATAATATTGGCAGGGAAAGGCATAAGGTAGGAAGCTATAAAATTCAATTACATTCAAACTAAATACTCTAAAGCTTTTGGTCAAGAAGTTAATAAAGAAAAAATTGAAATCTTCTTCTTCTATGTGGATAAAAGAGAAGAAACTACAATTTACAATATTAAGGGATTTAAAAAGGGTTCCTTTCCTAGTAAATACTTAGGAATCCCCTTGGACAAAGCTACTAGAACAAATAAGCTCTGGAAACCACTTGAGAAGAAAAAAGATCAGAGAATGGATAGTTGGAAAGGGAAATGGGTCATATTAGCAGGTAAATATACCATTTTGAAATTAGTTTTAGGAGCCTTACCAATATATAAAATATCTTGTCTCTCTCTCTATCTCTCTCTCACAAGAGACAAACAAAAATCTAGAGAAGAAAATGTGAACATTCTTCTAGAAAGGTACTTTAGATAATAAGAGAATGACTCTAATTATTTGGGATAAATTATGTCATCCTATGTATTTTGGTGGTCTTGTCTTCAAAAAATTAAAAACACGGAGTAAGGCTCTTGGTACCAAACTTGTTTGGAAAATGTTCAAAGATTCAAACTGCAAATGAACAAGAATGCTTTAAAATAAATATTTATACACTGATTCCCTTGAAGATCTCTTTAGGACTGTAAGTCCACCAAAGGGATCTAGGATATAGAACTTGGTCTTAGAATGCAAAGAGTTAATTAATGATTACCTAACTTGGGACATTCAGGAAGGGGATAAGGCTTTGTTTTGGACAGATTCATGGGGTGGCTACACTGCTATTAAAGATAATCCTAATCTAATTAACATTAGAATGTATCTTGAGGAACATTGGGGCCACCTTATAGTTAAATACTATATTGAATTTATGGATATGGAGACCTTTTAGGGATGGAAATGGAAATCCTTTGAAAATATGCCAGTACTTAGGAATGAAATATCATAATTGCAAAGAATACTAGCTTCTAGGGACATCACTCCAAAATAAGGAACTGACAGATTGATCTAGATGGACTCTAAGACTCAGGAATACACCACTAAGGATGGATATGAAACCTTAGTTAAGAAACATCAGTGAGGTAGAATGAAATACCAATTCATATGTGTTGAGATAAATATTGTCTCCCAAAAGCTGGTATGTTTCTATGGGCTACTATGGATGGTAGAATTTTAACTGCTAATTGGCTAAAAAAAATTGGATTTGAGGGACCCTACAAGTGTGCTCTATGTGAAGCCAATGAGGAATCTATAGACCACTTGCTAGTAGAGTTTTATTTCTCTTATTCTTTTTATAAATAGTAATGCAAGAAATTAGAATGGTCCTTAGGTTTACCCAACAATTTGAAGGATATACTCAAAGGTTAGCCAAATATTTTTTGCAATAGTCTCTATAAATGTTTATGGAAGGTAGCCCCTTCTATTTTGACCTAGAAAATATGGAAAGAAAGGAATAAACATATCTTTCAAGGAAAAAATATGGATCAAGCTAGTTTGATGAATAAGGTTGAAGAATTGATTGTAGAAATAGTAAATAGAAGAATAAGATATGGGAACTTAGAAGAATCAAAGATCACCATATGGGAAAATAAAGTGAGGAAGAATTGGTTTGGTCTAGTCATCCCCTCAAATTTCAATCATAATTTTCAGGATAAGAAGTAAAAAAGAGAGCAATGTCAATAGTCAGTACCAAAGTATGGCTGGTATAAACTTAATTTAGATGGTGCCTCTAAGGGAAACTCGGTGGTGGCTAACATTTTTTGTATCATACATAATTGGAATAGGGATATTTGAGAAAAAATTTCTAAACCTCTGGGAATGGAAACTAACAATATAGAAGAGATTATTGCTTTGGTGGAAGGTTTGTTATTTTTTCATAAACTTTAACTCAAAAAGATATCCATTGAAGAATATTCCCAAATCATTATAAATTCTTTAAGAACTGGAAAGACTCCTAATTATAAATCACACTCTAAATTAGGAAGAGCTCTAGAATTACTAAACAATTTTGAAGAGGTTACGATCAGCCACATATATTGGGAGGGTAACAAGTTAGAAGATGAGTTGGCTGATTTGGGGGCAGATGGTCAAAAAATGGAGGATACATGTTTATCATCGAGAGTTAGGAATGTAGTTGATGGTATCTAATTACTATTGTCATAGGTATTCCTTGTCTCATATTTTTTTGCTTCATAACTTCAAGCAGGATCCTTCCATGTTATTTCACATTGATTTCAATTCAAATAAAATAAAATATATAATCTATAATATTTAAATTATATATATATATAGTTATACACACACACACATGTGTGTGTGTGTGTGTATATATATATATAGTTATACACACACACACACATGTGTGTGTGTATATTCTAGATTATAATATATAAAGATCACCATTTACAACATATATAGTATATGTTCACCATCTAAAAAATATAGCTCCTGGTAAGGAGACAAGTCTACATATATTACTACATCATCAAGTTATAGTTGAAACAGATTAAAAAACATAATAGATATATCCTGTCTCATTTTCCATTTTCCCAATGATCTACCCATGTAGTCCATCCCAATAGACCTTGAGTACACTTAAGGACCTTATCACCTTGAACAATAGCTCTAGGTGGAGGAGGAGAAACTACTAGAGGTAATGTGCAATTGGATTGGATTGGAATAGATCTCCTTGTTCAAGTGTAGCTTTATATAACATATCATGCAATTGCTTCTTCAAATTACCCAAGTTATGTTCAAAGGGATGTCTTTGTTGGTGTCGGGGAAGATGTGTATCTATAAGCAATCTCATTCCTCAAAACTTGAACAACTCCTTCATTCAGTAGCTCAAGGAACTTCTTCTCTTCCAGTTTCAAAATGATAGTCACATGCAAAGAGATTTTATGATATATGAGCCTCCATAGAGACTAAGTAATGTTTTTAGTTCTACCATTGAATATGTCTTCATTACACATTTTCTAAATAGACCACAAAATCTCTATAGTAAGAATATACCAAAAAATTTACTACTGATCTTAAGGCCCAGGAACTTTCCAGAAAGAATATGCAATAAATTGAAGTTATGGTGTAGATATAAGCCAAAGATACCCCAAACCTCTTTGGAAAGGAAATAATCAAAGAATATATGGAAAACAAACTTGTGATTTTTGCAAAAATAACATATATTTATATCCCCATCTGACTTCTTGATAGGTAGTTTATGCAGAAAGAGGCGCCACATGAAACAAATATTTTTGGGTTCAATAGGTAAATGCCATAGAATAGTCAGATATTTGTTCCATTCCAAGGGTTCAAGGTTTAGGCTCCACCGAGTATTAAGGTGGTAAAAAATAACATGGCTATTAGATAGGAATTTGTAAACAACTTTGGCTTTAGTATAGGGTAGGTAAGTACCATTAGGCCATCTCAAGGAGGAGATTTTGTCATTCTTGATGCCACATTCCTTTGGAAGGTTCAACTTAAAGTAGACTTATCTCATCATAGAATAGGATCTCCAATGAGGTTGGGGGATTTCAAATCTCTCTAGTATTTTATGCTAGCTGATAATTCTGCCATCTTTGATAATATCAGAGAAATAGTTTAACCCTTACCAACTAATTTCCTAGCAGAGAAGCCTTGGATGAGAGCCAAAGGTTTCTTGAAATTCTTGAGATTTCACAAAATAGACTTCTCTCCACATATTTTTTCATTCTCATCAGTGCATCCATTATTTGAAATCATCTTTCTAACATGCTCCCAACTCTTCTAGATTTCTTTGAAGACATTAGATCTTGAAACTCTTATAGAAATATTACCATAAAATAAGTCATTAATATGGATTCCCTTCCAAGAAGAGGAATTAAAGTGAAAATTTCTAATAATTTTGTTTCTCACAAGAACCTTCCAAGGATCATCCCCTGTTAGAGATTTTTCTTGTAGAACCTTAATATAGCATTAATGCTTGACTCATGTATTCCCAATCCTTGATTCTAACAATACAAAGTCTAATTGATGAGGATTAATCCTCCTTCTTCTTTGAGCTCCACAGACTCAAAAATGTGTACCTTTAATAGATTACTACTTCTCAGTAACTATAATAATGGATTAGGAGTCATGCTAATTCGCCTATTGCCTTTTATTGTAACAACTAGTAGAACACCTTGTTGTTGACTATAATTAGTTTAATACATAGCTTAACAAGCCATACCATGAACATACAAATAGAAAACAACATTGAAACAAGGATTCTCATCCTTATTCTTTTTAGATTTCTTGACTCAACAAGGCTAACCTAATGATTCTCTCTCCAAGGAATCAACAAATTGAATTGTATTCTCTAATAAACCTACTTAAAGAATGTATGTTATTTATGATAGAAAAGTAAATAATTGTTTTTTATTAAGGTAAAAATAGGTTTTGAAAGGACCCCAAAATATTTTAAAATAGATTACTAGAGATGAGCATCATTAGCCCATAAAAAAATAGATAGCCTCCTACGAACAAAAAGCAAGACCCCAACGAACACCTAAAACCCAAAAAAAGGAAAACAAAAAACTGCCAAAAAAATGCAAAGTTTCCAGCATAGATTCCAGCACAACTTCCAGCAAAGTTTCCAGAATAGATAAAAACTACATCATACTTTCATAGGCTTCCTCAGCCTCTTTATTCATTTCTTCCATTTTATTAATGGACTCCTTCAGCACTTTCATCTCTTTTGGAATCTCTGGAACTTTCCTTTTAATGTCACTTCAGGTTCTAGTCCCTGGGCCCAAGCTCCCTTCTTTGTCATCTATAGTAATTGTAGTATTTTCTAGCATACTACTCTCCAAGTAAGCATATAACACTTTGAGGTTTTGAACAGAGACTTGAAGCTCGACGTTACTATGCTTGAGAATAATACTTATCATGTGCCCATTGTGGCTGATTTTATTTTTCATATCTTTCAATTTTTCTTCCACAAGAGCATTGGTTTTAGCTGTGATCTCCTCATTGTTGTTGCTGTTTTTTTCCTTAATCAGAAGGTCCTTCTCCATATCTTCCAGCTTGGTTTTTAAGGGCTCCATAGCTTCTTGCATTTTATTCAGGTGCTTCTTCATGGCCTTCATTTCCTCACTGAGCCAATTCTCCATGCTAGCCCTGTGATCCTCCTTGTTTTTTGGAATTCTATCATCAATATCAAACCCTACCATAGTTTTGTGATGAGGGTCCATTCTCTATTTTTATTTTTCATGTTTCTAGCCTTCAAGTTTGGATGCTCTATCTGATCCTCCTTGTCCTTACCATCATTCATTTCCTCATTATTATCCTCCTTGTCATCTCCCTCTTTTTCTTCTTCATATTTTTCCACCTCTTGATTTTCGGCTTCATTTCCCTTGTTCTCATCATCATTCATGTGTGTTTCCTCCTCATTTCTCTAGGTGTCCTCCTTTCTCACATGTTCTTCTTTATCATTCACCAGAGCATCCTCATTTATCTCTTGAGATTCTTCTTCTGTCATGGGCATTTCCTCCTTCTCCTCTTCTTGAATCTCTTCTTCATTACCTTGACTATCAAGGGTTTGGTCTTCAATCTCCTCCTACCTTCCCAGATTCACCTTTTTTTTGGTCCTTACCCTTTTCTTTGGGTTCTCCTTTTTACTATCTAGCTTAACTTTCTTAGCATTCCCTTTAACCCTTTTGGGAATGGGTTCCGAGATTTCATTTCTAGTGTATTATAAAATTAATAGAATAATTCCTTCATGAAGCACCAGGTTGCTTGCTTTTTTCCTATGCTCCATGACACTAGTACTCAGCGAGCTCAGAAGATAGAAGGGAAACGACGCCTTTTTTTATGCCTAAAATAATTTTCAAGAACAAAATGAAGGTTGTAAATTTTGGAATAGCGACCATCCAAGGTGAAATACTCAATCATCACAGTCAAAATGTTAGCCCAGTGGCTCTTAATTTTGTTAATATCCACATAATCCCCCATCCCCTTGCTCAAAGGGCTTCTTCTTCTTTAGTTTTTGGGAAGATTTTGAAGGCTTGAGTCCCCATCTGCTTGTTGTCCCTATAAAAATTTATGCCTTCATAGGAAAGGCCCATAATTTCTGAAATTATTCTCATAGTAAGAGTAAAAGACTTTTCCCACATATTCACCTTTCGGTTCTTCCAGCCATCTACAAATTTTTTAGTTATTTCTTTGTCCCATCCATGAAGCTTCTCCAAATACTGGGACACACCACCCTTCTTCAGCCTCTTCCAGACTTTCTTCTTTTGTTTCCACTTTGTACAGTCCATCGATTCCTCACTCTTTAGATCACCCCTCATTATGCTCAAAGTTTTCTTAACTTTCAGAGAGTGAATGGGCTGGAACATAAGACACTGAAATGCAAGACTGTTGTGATTTTTCTATTTCAAAATGCTAGCTAAAACCCACAAACTATGTCAAGTCACATTCTTCATGAATCTCCTGTCCCTCGACTGACAGCTATCATGACACTTAATCTTAAGTGATCTCATCATTAATTATGTTTATTAATTGAGCCTTCAATATGGTTAATCTTATCTTACCTGATAAGACATAAAATCACCATATTGAGATCCACTTCCCCTCTCCATGATTGGATGACATCGATTTGATCCCCCACATTAGCTAAGCCATCCACCGGCTTATTTCCTTCCCTAAATACATGGGTTATGTGACTTTCTTTAAAAAGGAGCATTAAAGATTTAATTTTATCAATTATGTGGCTAATTGTCTAGGAAGCCTCATTCTTACCCTTAATACAGTTTATTATGTTTAGAGAGTCTCCCTCCAACCAAAAATTTGAATATCCCATTTCTTTAGCCATCATGACAACATGAAGGGCTACCATCACTTTAGCAACATGATTTTTCTGAACTCCCAGAGGGGCAGCAACAACTCCCAGACAATTTATATTTGAGTCTCTTATTATGCCTCTGAATCCAACTCTTCCTGGATTCCCTTTAGCTACCCCATGAAAATTACCTTTGACCCAGCCATTTGGAGGAGAAACCCATCTTGTGTTTTCCCTCAAATTTAAATCCTTATCTTTCTACCCCCGATTCTTCCTATTTAGAATATCATTTAAACTCTGAGTGTTCTTATAGGGGGAGTCTCTAGGAAGATAACCTTTGAAATTTTCCAAAAAACTTCTACAAATGCTATTGGCCATAATTTCATAGGAAGAGATTTTTTCTCTGAATATTCTGTCATTTCTCTCCTTCCAGATTCTCCAAGTGAAGTGAGGAAGAAACAACCTCCAAAGGTCTTTGGATTCTTTACCATTAAGGGGGAAATGCCATTTTTTTACCATGTCCTAGAATTTATTAGGTTTCACCCAATCCAGATTGAAATGATTGAAGAAAAAGTTCCATACTTTACAAGTATAAGTACAATGAATCATAATATGATTACAATTTTTAGCTTTAGAGCAACAAATAATACATCTGTTAGGTATACTAAATCCCCTTTTACAAAGATTGTCCACTGTAAGAATTTTTTTCTCAACAAGTAGCCAGAAAAACATGTTAATTTTAGGTATTTTATTATTGTTTCATACTTTATAAATGATAGGGTGATCTTCCTGGGAGAAGAGAAGGCCAGAAGTAGAAGAGACCGAACATTTTCTATTTTCCTTTGGACCCTAAATCAAAGATTCTTGTTCATTTTCTCTTACAAACCAAGGATTAAGATTCTTATTGACTAAATTGAGGGTTTTGTCAAAGGAGCTAAGGTCCACCCATTTCTCATTGATCCAATAATCAGAAACCTTTTCCCCAACTATATCTTAACAGTCCAGAATTGCTGGCATCCATTCCTGCTTCTCACTAAGAGCTTCTTCCTTCTGTCAGTTATCATTCCAGAAATTTATCTTCCTGCCATTTCCCAGCTTCCATCTTATCCCTTTTCTAATCAGGTCCCTTCCTTTCCTAAGTCTATTCCAAATGAAATAACCTTTTATATCCAAAGTGTTCCTTAGCATATCCTCCAAAGACTTCAAATGGTATTTTCTTTTGATAATAACATTCCATTCCTTCTCCTCTTCAAAGAATCTCCAACACAATTTAGCTAGCAAAGCCTTATTAGTATTTTTTATGCTTCTAATACCAATCCCTCCAAACTTCTTAGGTTTACACACCCCCTCCCAGGATACAAGACTTAACCTCTTCTTCTCTTCAATTCCAGACTAGAGAAATCTTTTCTAAATTTTTTCAATCAAGTCTGCAAACTTTTGAGCAATTTTAAAGAGACTGAGCACATAGAATGGAATATTTTGGAGAGTAGATTTCAGAAGCTGAACTTTTCCAACTTGACTAAGAGTAGCTCCTTTCCATCCTTCTAGCTTGTTGTGAAAATGGTCAAGGATGTCATTCCAGAAAGAATCATTTGGTTTATGACATAGAGGGAGTCCCAGATAGGTAGAGGGAAGATTCCCTATCTTGCACCCCAAAATGGTAGAGATCTTCCTTTGTCTTTCTTTAGGAGTGTTGCAAAAAAAAGGGAACTCTTCTCCCAGTTAATAGACTAACCAGAAGCATTAGTATAAGTATTCAAAGCCTTTTTCATGTTCCTTGCTTCATTAATAGAGGCTTCCCCCATCATGATAGTGTCATCCACAAATTATTCATGAGAAAATTTTTGCAGAGAAGAGGAGGGTTGGAGACCAGAAATCTGACCTATCATAACCATACTATTGATGTATCTCACAAGGCTTTCTTCCATTATGGCAAAGAGAATGGGGGAGATTGGATCATCTTGTCTCAAACCTCTTATGGGATGGAAGAAAATGGAAGATCCCCCATTAACAAGCATAGAAGAAGTCATTGTAGACACCAATTGCATTATTATTCTTATCACATCTTTATCAAATCCAAAAGAGCTAAGGATATTTGACAGAAAAGACTAGTCTACTCTGTCATAGGCTTTTGACAATTCCAATTTCATCAAGAATCCTTTCTTTTTAGAGGCATGAAGAGAATGAATATTCTCATGCACCACCATAATAGAGTCCAGGATCTATCTTCCAAGAATAAAACCATTCTGTTGAGGAGAGATCAGATTAGGCAATAATCTCATAAGTCTAGTAGACATGACCTTCAAAATGATTTTGTATAAGGATTTGAAAAGACTTATTGGTCTAAATCCATCAACTATATCGACTCCAGGTTTTTCAGGAATGAGAGCTATAAAATTTGAATTAAGTTCCTTAAGGATAGATTTAGTTCCAAAGAACTCTTTTACTGTTGAACATACATTTTTCCCAGTGATGCTATAGAACTGCTGGAAGAAAAACATCTAAAACCCATTAGGATCTGGAGATTTCTCTCCTTCAAAAGAAAAGACAACGTTCTTGATTTCAGTGTCTGAGGGAATAGGTTTTAGGAGAAATTTAGAGGAATAATCCATTTTACAAGGAATTGAAGAAATTAATATCCTTTGGTCTTCTAAGTTAAGACTTTGATCTTTGGATAACAAGGTCACAAAGTACTCCATCATTTCTTCCCTTATTTCTTCTTCTTTAGTACTATTACCTTTGGTTGTAGACAAGGAATGGATTATGTTTGTTGCCTTGTGTTTAAGAGGAGTAAGATGAAAAATATAGTATTCTTATTTACTAATTTCAACCAAAGAGATCTAGATCTCTTCCTCCAAAAATTCTCCTCTTTAGCTATAATATTGTGAAAGTCCGCAAGGACAACATTCTCTTGAGTTCTCGTATTTTCAGTTAGGCCATTCCTTTGAATTTCCTCCTTGATTTCTTTCAAGTCCATTTGGGTTTTATTTTTGGATTGGAAGATGTCACCATGGACATTGTTGTTCCAACATTTGACATTAGCTTTCACATTAGCCAATTTCTTGACTACTTTGAACATTGTTGTTCCTTCCACCTTAATATTCCACTAGTGCCTTATTTTATTTTCCAAATCAGGGTGATCTAGCCACATCTTCTCAAATCTAAAGGGAGCATTTCTTTTTCCAGTGAAAGGAAGAACATTAAAGGATATAGGAAAATGGTCCAAACTAATTCTGGTGAGGGATGAAAGGGCACAAGAGAACTTAGTATACCATTCCAGATTGATCAACACCCTGTCAAGCTTAACTTGAATAAGATTAGATCCCACCCTACAATTAGACCAAGTATAGTTAATCCCTTTCAGATCAACATCCAACAATATTTTGTTAATAATGAAGTCCATCAAATCTACCCTACTTTTCACTTGAGATAAGTTTCCTCCCATTTTATCTTCCTTCTTTAAGGGAGTATTAAAGTCTCCCATTATAAGAAAGTTGTTCTCCTGACTAACTTGCGTCTGATTGTCCAACTTCTTCCAGAGCTTAAGTCTTCCAAATTTAGTGTTGGGAGCATAAAAATTGATAAGGATCCAAGAGAAATTATCCTTTAAGCTCTAGAATTTGGCTGCTAAGAAATTTTTATCCTCTTTTAGGAGCTGATAGTTAAAGAAAGATTGCTCCAGAAGATAGCCAATCCTCTAGAAGCCCCTTCAGAACTACTACCAACACATTTCCCATTTTTTAACAGCTTCATGTTCTCAATTTTATCTTTGATCATCTTATTTTCTTGAATCAAAAGAATATCCAGTTTAGAATCTCTAACTAAATTCCTAACTACATTTTTCTTGTGAGGACCATTGAGTCCTTGAATGTTCCATGAAATAATATTTATTTAAGGATTGGGGAACAAACCTGATGGATAGTGAGTTGTTTTCCATCAGTAATATTCTATTTTCTTCCTCTTCCCTTTGATTTTTCTCTGATCTTCTACCTTTTTCTGGTTTTGGAGTTCCTATGTCTACTTTCTGTTGTCTTGTCAAGACTCTTGGTTTTTGGCCTCCGGTCTTCTTTATTGATTTCCCCATTGAGGAGCTCTCAAATTTCTTTCCTGAGATAGATTTTATTTCATAAATAGAGTGGTTTCCTTCAAGGGATTTTGGGCCTTTTTTACTTGTTCCCTTCTTTGAGTATCCCACAGTTGACCAAGATTTTTCCTTTGCATCTTCCTCTTTCTTCTTTTTATGTTTATCATTTTGATTTTGATCAGCTGGGGAGTCTATTTTCCTTCCCCTGGTTTGGTCAATCTCCTTCACCTATTTTTCCTCTGACCTTTGTTTTGTTTTAGTTTTTATTTCTTCTAGAGACTCCTCTTCATCAAAGTACCTTTCTTTTTCTTTTCCTTTAGCAGGAGTCACATTTTATTCTATCCTTGATTCGTTCTATTTTATTTCTTCTGAGACAAGTTCCCCTTTTTCTTCTACTACTGTATTCTGGCTTGTGAACTCAATTATCCTTTCTTCAGGAACTTGCATCACAACTTCCTGAATAATTTCCCCTTTTTTCTCCTTCTGATTATTCTCATTTATTTTTTTCATTCATGTTTTCTTCCATTTGATCCCTATTTCCTTCCAGCATTTTGGGGATGACATTTTTTTCCTCTATTTTTCTTTTCCATTCCATTCTTTGTCCTTTGTTTTGATCCTGTTCCTTCTTCTTTTCCTTTTGAGGCTTCTGGGGGAAATGTTTGGCCCAGTGACCAGATTTCTTACATATGAAACATATAAAAGGCATCGATTCATATTCAATCTCTTGAATCCATGACCCCAGTTTTGATTTCAGGGTTATTACCTAAGGAAGATCTACATTCTACTGAATGTTAACACAAATCCTTGCATATACTTGTCTTGTTCTAGCTTCTGTCATAGGATGTATAGATAGAAGCTCCCCAAAAGCACCTGCTAGAGTGATCAAAATATCTTCATGCCAATATTCCATAGGCATCCCAGAAAGATGTACCCATACTGATGCTACTATAAAGAAGCTATCATTATAGTCAAGGTTGGTCGTCCATTTTTGAAGAGATAAGGAGGATTTTCCCATCATCCAGGGACCCCCACATAGAACTTTAGAAAGGTCTTCCCCATTTGATAATTCAAAAGAGAAAAAACCTTTAGGAATAGCCTCTACATCAACTTGACCTTTCAGCCTCCATTTCTTATCCACAAAGGATCTAACTAGATCTATGTTCAGTCTTGGACCCCAAAATTTTCCTACTAGAGTAGAAGCCATGATAGAAACTGTGTGGTCCAATAACTAATCTGGTATATCAATACCAAACTCTCCTTTCAGTGGTTTTTTTAAGATATTCACTTTGGGGAATAAGGACTTACCCAAGGGTTTTATACCAAAGAGACCCACCCATTTCCCTTTCCCCAGATTAGCGGAGAGACCCTGTGATTTACCTTGAGATTATTCTCCACCAACATTTGAATATTTTGGTTTTTTTTCCTCTGGCCCCATTTCTGACCCATTATCCCCGTTAGACAGTACCACCATAGATCTTCTAGCTTTTTCCACTGATCTAATAGCAGTCTATACACCTTTTTTCATAGATCCCGCAACAAATCCATCAGCTCCCAGCTTACCTCCAGTTTCAAGATTCAAATTTCTTTCTCCCACATTTTCTCCTCCTCCTCCTCTTTCTTTCTCATGCTCCATTTTTTAGTACAATGCGTCGATGAGTTTATGTTTTCAAAATAAAGATAGTAAGTTATCCATATAAGGTAAAAGTAAGTATTGTTTGTTTCAATATTGATGATGAATAACTTCTTATCAAACCCTAGACCAATATCTAATCTTGGGAAAAGATTCAAATGATATATAAATTCAAAGAAAATAATTAATGGAAATACATATGTAGCTTAGACAGAGTGCCTTACAAACTACCTTTTCATTCCCATACCCCTGTATCAAATTCTCACACAAATGTCTAACCCTCTGGAATGACTCATAAGATTTACTCCCTCCTTGAAAGAAACTTATAAGAAATCACACAGTTACCTTATAACAGGTATATTTAAGATGCCTTACAAATTAAACATACAAGAGCATAAACACAAATACAAGAAGACAACAATGATATAGAATAGGAAACTCCACTATATTTTATTAATATGCTTCCACTTCAATACATTCAAAAAGACTAAAATCTTGAAAACTAAGTCAAAATCAGAAGTCTTCCTTGTAGTTGTATATTTCACCATCCTTACAATTATGTTACATCTTGCTATTTATATAGCACTAGCCATCTTGAAATCCTTAGAAAGAAAGGATGCAACAAGCTTTGGATGTCTAGGCTAAAACCCTAAAGTTCTAGAAGACAAAAATAGAAATACACCTTCAAGTGGTGGAGAAAAGACTTGAATGTCTAATTTGATATGAAATAAAATCTTTGATATGATTTTAGAACTTTGATAGCTGGCACCTTTTTCCACAAATATTTTAGATAACCTCTTGTAGTTATTGCAAGACCTAGTGACCTCCAATACAAGCTAACTTACACTAGTCTTAATTATGATTATCCTCCATGTGCTCATAGATCAGGTTCCAGGTGCCTCTTCACTCCTCGTCCAATACATCAAGGTTAATGGTTGCAAGCTTTTTCTTCTTGGTCTTTGTGTTGACATCCCATTCTACAACCTCTGCCTCTGAAGACCAATTAAAGCTCTAAATATTCTATATTTGAGCCTTATGTTTGTCCCATCTTGTATCAGTGATGACCTTGACTTCTGTGAAAAACTAGATAAAGTTTGTCTATGCTTTGAAAGCCTTGTCCAAGGTCTTATTAAACCTATCCATATCCAATGCAATATTATCTATTATAAATGCCTCTTTAATAGTTAGTAAGGTATCAAATTCACCTTTCCAATCTATTATTGCTTTAATCTTATTGTCTTCTCCGTTTATTGGAGGAATAAATCTATTATAATCTGGCCCAAACATGTGGATCTTGGCTTCTATCTAATTTTCCTTGCCTTTGAAGAAAGACAAAGTGGCTCCAATCTGCTCAATTTCTTCTCCTACTTGACACACAATCTCAGGGAGATCCATCCTGTGTGGCTGTAAGGCTCCTAACCTTTCAAAAAGTGGTGCCCTCCCTAACCAAGTACCAAAATAAGGACTTAAAGTTGCAATATGGTTATTGACCTCTATTTCTCAGTCAGGTAGCTTGTTGTAAGAATTTTTTACCAAATCAACTTTACTCTTTAGGATATCAATCCTATGTTTCAAGATCTTCCATTGAGCTTCCAAAGACACTTTATTCTGATCCTCATTTGCTTGCTGTGTTCCTATTGAAATATCTTTTGTAGTCTCAACCCAAGCATCTACAACCTATCTGGGAGGAGAAAGAATAACCTTGGGGGCCTCTTTTAATTTCTTATTCAATTCCTCTAGCTTCCCTTCTAATGCCTTGATCTTAATCAAGCATACTTCCCTGTCTTTTTCTACAACACTTGCTTGATAAAAAAAAATTGGTACCTCTTGGACATTTGTTTTGTCTTGGCTTCATTCATATGTGCAAAATGGGTAAGAGCTTGGGATATTTACAAGTCACCAGTATTATGGATAGACCAAATGATCTTGTCCCCATCCATTTTCTCCTACACATTGATTAAAGATGGATTTTGTTTCCTAGGTGCCAATGACCACATAGCTAAAGTCTGGGATTGTGTATCATATCTGCATCCCTTGATCATTTCTCCGATCTATGTCTCTGAGGACATCTTTGCATCAGGTTTCCCTATGATATGATCAATTATGAAGGTTGAAGCTAAATCCCAACCATGTTTAAGCAACATTCCATTATATTTGACTAGTTTCCTAGCTTCATCAAGTGTCATGGTTTCCATTTTAAGGTCTATGCTTGCAAGGCCTGCAAAGCTTCACTTGGCACTGAACTCTCCTCTTTTAGTTGCAACTATGCCCCTAATTCTTGCTTTTGTATCCAAATGAAAAAATTATTGATCTCCTTTGTTTTGATGAATGCATCATCTTTTAAGAATTCCTCTTGGTGAATTCCTCTTTCATCCTGGCATAGCAAGAGAGGTATTTCAACTTCTTCTTGATCATATTTTTCACTTTCTTTCCTTCCCTGATTCTTTTTCTAAGGTGGTGGTCATATGATCTGTTACTGATGATTAGGGAACTCACCTTATCCTTTTTCTTCTCATGTGCCTTGGCATGGGAAGGCTCCCTGGATTCCACCTTTTGTTTCTTTTTAGGGGCTCATCAATCATCTCAGTATTAGGCACCTTTGTAAGGTCTACCTCTATATTCTTCTCTATGGAGAGTGGTTGATCAATGGGAGGAGGGCTATGGACTAAGTAACATCCTTCACTATCTTCCTCATATTCTAAAGAAGAGTGTTTCCTTGGGGATCTCTCCATATTTTCTATTATCCCCTCAAGATTATTATATAATCTATTATATGACTCAATCATTTTATTGAGTCTCTACAAGTAAGGTAGTCCAGGAAAGAAACCTCCAAAGGGAATCCACTTTTTTCTTTATTTTTTGTTCCAGTCTCACTAGATCCTAATACTGATATTCCCTTCTTTCCACCTCATCTTCCTCCAAAATATTCCTTATGAGGTCCTCTTCCACACACTCCTCATGCTCTTTGATAGCAGTGATGGTGGGAGTTAGCAATTTCTTTGCACTCTTTATAAATCCCTTAGGGTCTATATACCTATACAAGGCCACATTTATTCTATAATGGCCCAACTATTTATTCATGGAATCATATGCTCTTTTTCCAATGGTGAAGTTGGTAACCTTGAATTGTTAGGGTGTAAAGGTACCTTTCCTATGTGGAGCCCTATGTGGAGCCAGGTGTTCTTTATTTGTCATCATTAATTTCTAGATAAAATCCATTATAGCTATCCTTGGTGGCACATATTTGGGAAATATATGTGGGGTTTGGGAACATCCATAGACCCTCATCAAAGTAAAGTTCTTCCCACAGTAGAAATCTCCCTAGTTATGATCTCCTACCCACTTATCAACATACTGACAAGGTCTAAGAAGTTGGAGCACCCTGATTGGCAATCTAGTCATATCCATACCTAGGAGATTTAGAATTGGATATGCAATCCAGTTATGATAACCACAAAACTCATGTTCATTGGAAGTAAAATTCTAAACCCTAACACAAAGCTGCACTGGGTTTTTCTTGCCATGGAAAATCATCCTTGGCCTTAAATTGTGTACATCCATGCTATTGATATTGAAATATAAAATTAAGTGAATCAAAATGGAATAATGCAAAAATTTAGGGTTTGGTTTACTACAAACATCTATAAGGCCTTGATGTATTTGATCTATAACATAATAAATATAATCATAATCAGTATTTGCATGAGACATTTGCATGTATAAGACATCATTAATAAATCTGTAGATACCCTATCACTGCCCCCATCCTTCCCCAAAACCCTACACAATGCATAAGCAATGTACTTCACATAATGACTCAAATCCTTAAAGAAATATGGGGCAGTAGAATTAGGTATGGTAACTATATAATTCATGTTTGATTCGGGCACATGACCCTAGATTAATCTCGCCACAACAGAGGTTTCCCTGGCATACTAATTTTCTAATTTAGTTAAATCAATCTCTGTGGTGTAGGGATGATATATATAAAAGGCATTCATGAATGAGGCCCTATCCAATGTAACCAAGGCTGATCCATCACTCTTCTTAATGGTTCTAGAAAGAGAATCATATTTCCTAGCTAGCTCTATCAGTAAGTCTACATCTACAAAGACATTTGGGACAATCAACTTAGCTAACCCTGATGTCCAGGGATTGGAAATTGGAATTGTATTATCCCTATTACTATATAAATAATTAAATAGATGATAACCAGAAAACCTAGGAGTACATGCATCTCTATAATTTTCCTTATCATCAACAAGGAGTTTTTCATTTACCTTTTTCCCTTGATTGGTTCCAGGTAGTAGAGCCACGAATTCATCATAATAGTTTCTTTTGCCTTTCTAATCATCCTCTGCATCTCCACTTCTTCCACTAGTAGAATCTCTTCTTGGTGTTTCTTGACTCATTGTAACTGAATTTATTGGACAATGTTTCTTTTTTATAAAACCCTCTCCTTATAACCAGCCCTAAAACCTAGACAATTGCTCACTTATGAAAACACTGAAACTTATGCAATTTCTAGCTTTGCACTCTGAAAAATTTGGTAAACTAAAATGAACAAAGGAACCATCTATTTATTTCCAAGAAATCAATTCACTAGTCTATTTGAGATCATGAAATTGTTACTTAGTCACTTCTGTCATTACTCTTCGTGCCTTGACATCAATTTTTTGTAGCCGTGGAGCCTGAAGTTGATAGGTACTTCAAATTTGAAAAACCCACTAGGATAGGTCATGAGTGTTTTTTCTCAGTTATAAAACCCTATTATAAGTGATTAAGCTTTAAAATCAATCATGATTGGCTTATTTCCTTTACCTTTTATAGCTCAGTAGATTTCATACACTCTGTCAAGATCTTTGCTTTTTATTAGGCTAGCTTTTTACTTCATGGTGTGGGAAAAAATCCACACAACTTTACCTCAATCTTACCACAGTTCTTTTGGAGATTGCATGTTTGTATTATTTCTAAGTCATTGAGAGTTTAGCTTTACCTTGGTTTCATCATGAGATTCAACGCGCACCATATGATCTAAATCTTATCAACTATTTAGATCTCTCTTTTTAACCCAACTCTTAGCCCAACTTAACCATTCTTCTTTTAGACATCACATGACTGAGAAAACTCAAAGTCGCTAAATGTTTTGGTTTATCATGAGTTTTTTTAGATATTTCACGCCATTCATATGATTAACTCTTGATCAATGGCTTGTGCTTAGTCTCTTAATCATTTTGTACTTTTTGAATATGTCTGGAGACTACGTGACTACCCTTGGATCATCTTTAATCTGACAGATCATGCTGAATCTCCCAAGATTTAATCTTAACTCTAGTTTTCCATGAGATCACGTGACTGCAAGCCATCTCTAAGTCGCAAGATAGATTTCTCAACCTTGGGTTTACTCTGAGACTTTACAATCACCACAGATCAAGCTAAGCCATTTAAACACATGTCAACATCTTATTCATTATCTCTTAATCACTGAAAAACCCTTTGACCTTTTGACTTCCTTTAGCAACTCAACACCAGCCACAAGATTTAATCTTAATCTGCGGTTTAGATTTACTTGCATCAAAACTCTACCTAGCTCTGACTTAACCATAACTAAACATAGTTCATCTAGAGACTTAGAAATTGAGTGAATCTCTAAGTCACTAGAAAAATCATCTAACTCAAGTTCTTCCTTGAGATTACACACCACCCCTTGATTCTATTTTAATCCAATGGTCTGATGAACTATAACTAATTCAATGTTTGAAGATTTTAAGTTGATGACTACAGAGACATAAGGAAGTTAATGCAAGACATTAAATCAGTTAATGTAATGTATTTTCATTGATGTCAACTTGATGTAATCTATATGGTCATGGTCATACTCCCAAAGACTTCAAAGAACCAATGAATCAAAGGCTATGCTATCAGTAATGTGTATAAGTCAAGTATTCACAAAGTGATTGTATATACCGATGGAGTGCACACTGTTAGACAAAGTAAAAGAGAAAAGTCATAGTGTTACCCAGTGAGCAGATGCACAGCATTACCAATGAGAAATTTCATAGTGTTTCCTGACAAGGAAAGAACAGTGTAACCCGACAGACAGAATTAGAGTGTTACCCAATGGATAGAGATCCCAAAGACAACTGAAGTCACACCAACGAAACAGTCAGCTATCACCGATGACTAACTGAAGTATTGACTGATAGAACAGAGAGTTCAGAAATGACAAAATCCTTAGCTGTCAAGAGCTAAAAATAGACTTAACTGATACTTATCATTTTTTTAATCGACAAGATAAAGCTAGTGATAAGTAAAGGATTTAAAGATTCTTTGTCCAGTTGGCAAGAAGATTTCTATGAGATAAAACTGGAGTTTTGCTTTAAATCTAATTGGCGATAATTGTGGATCATGCCAAGATCAAGAAAGACAAGAAATGGTGAAATAATGTATATAAAGGGACAACCTAATTCATTACAAATTTGGGTGAAGGGGAGTGACAAGAGAATAGATGTTGAAGAAATTTTGAAGGAGAAGAAAGTCTTCATTCATACCTGATCAATCAAGCTAAGGAAAGAGCTAAATTTTGTAGACACCAATGAATAGAGATACAATATCATAGAGAAGAACATTGTGGAGAAAAGGTATTGAATAGATAATATTGATTAGAAAGGTAGTGTACTTACAATAGATTGGAAAATCTGAAATTCAAGTTGTATATGTGAACAAATCAATTTATCGTTTCAATTTAACCATTGAAGCATCAAGTCTCTTAACCGAGAAGGACTTAAAATTCTTTTGTAATCGAGATACATCCCAAGGAGTATCAAAAATTTTGATCATACAAAGTAGCATTGAATATGTTCGATACCTATTGATAGGCCAAGTGAGTGTTTGATCAAGGATGGTAGCATTAGATGCCAGATACTAAGTGACAAACTATCTTTTAAATCCTCTAACAAGGTCACACCTAACTATGTGTTTGTAACCTTTAACAGGTTTGGCTGTTAACCTAGCTCACTTCAAAAGAGTGAAAATTTGGGGTACCGGTCCCAGTGGCTTTTCCCTTAACAAGGTTTCCATGTTGAAAATCCATGTGTTATGTGTATATGAGTCATTACTTTATTGTCTTGCATTTCACTTAAGTAAATCTAGATTGATCGGTATATACTAGTTATTTACTGTGTTTTGGTAAATAGAAGACTGCTTATTGGTAAACATATAGAAGAGGGTTTAAAAAGCATTCTGACAAGTAGAAATTTGTTATAAGTATTTCAAGGCATTCATCTTATAGGCCTAAAGATACCTAGAGGTATAATTTATGATACTAAGTTTGAAGGGTTGATTTAAGGATTAATTTTTGAGGCCACTAATTCACCCCCCCCAATTATTACTAACAATTGGTATCAGAGCTTGTGTGCTTAGAAAGGGAGTTTAACAGCTCAAGCTAAAGATCACAAGATGAACAAATGAGATGTTCCCAATTTGAACAGAGACAACTTTGCATCATGGAAAAGAAGAATAAGACTACTCTTATCAAGTATTGGAAATGATGTTACTCAATACTTGGATACTGAATATGTGGTTCCCACAAGAGCACCCACAGTTGAAAAAATGAGAGAGAATCATGAGCACAAATCCATGATGATAGAGCTTGCTTCCTCACTCTCTGATGCTGAATTTGAAGATGTAAAAGCATGCACAACTGCAAAGCAGATGTGGGACAAATTGTATCTTGTATATGGTGGTGATAAAATTGTTCTAAGAGCCAAGGAAGAAGCCTTAGAGTAAAGCTTGATGATCTTAAAATGAAAGAAGGTGAAAACATCACACAGTATAGTACAATAATCAAAGAGGTATTCAATTCTATCCGAGGAGTTGGAGGTGTACTAGATGAAGATACAGTGGTAAGTAAAATTCTAAGAACCTTACTGCCCACTTATGCTATTAGAGTATCTTCCATACAAGAAATGAGAGCAGTAGAAAATAGAAATGTTACTCTAGATAGTTTGATTGGAAGATTGATTTAATTTGAGATGAAAAAATTTGATAATAGTGTCTTACCAAACATAGATTTTGCATTCAAATCTTCTTTAAGAATAAGTAAATCAAGTCATAAACACACTATGAGAAAAGATAGTGATAGTGAAAGTGAAGAAGAAGATCTTGATGAAATTGAAGCACTTATGGCTAGAATAATGCAAAGAGGCAAAGGTAAATTATCACTTGTGTATTTTAATTGTAAAGAGATTGGACACTTTTCTGCAAGATGTCCTAATAGAAGAAAAGATGACAAAAGTAATGACAGGTCATTTGAAAAGAAGTATGACAGAGGTGATTATAGAAGCAACTGAAAATTAGAAAGAAGAGATACCCGAGACTACAAGGACAAAGGAAAGAAGGTTAGTTACATAGCTAAATGAAAAGATGATGATACTGACACCGAATATGATGAAGACATTGAGATGGTGTTTGTGGCAGTGAAAGATGATTCAGATGATGATGAATAAAGGTATGTAGAAAATGCGCTCATATCTAAAGTTAGTAAAAATGATGTCTGGATCATAGATAGTGGCTGCACTCACCATATGATTGGTGACAAACAAAAGTTTGAGACTTTTGAATACTATAATGGTGGTTCAGTAAGAATGGGTAATGACACACCTTGTCCAATTGAAGGTAAAGGAACTGTAATGTTGAATAACCTGATAAAATGTGAAAATGCTTAGTGGGTGAAAGGATTGAATTATAATCTATTGAGTGTTTCTTAGTTGAATAACTCGGGTCACATAGTAGCATTTAAAAATAAGAAGGCAAAGATCTTCAATAAATCAGGAAGTCTAATTAGTACCGGTAAGTAGACAAAAGGTAACTTATTCTATTTGAATGATACTGGCATACCACTTGTTTAATGGCTAGAAACAAAGATATATGGTTGTGGCACAAAAGATTGTGTCATGTGAACTTTGACAACATGATATAGATAAGTAGAAAAGTAAATGTAAGAGGCTTACCGACGATAATTAAGCCTGACAATATCATGTGCAAAAATTGTCAAAAAGGTAAGATGACAAAGTCTAGTTTCAAAAGAAAAACCCATACATCTAATGTCATTCTAGAATTAGTCCATACTGATCTATGTGGACCCATGAGGACAAAGAGTTATTATGGTGATAGATATTTTATTCTCTTTGTTGATGATTACTCTAGAATGATGATAGTAATGTTTCTAAAAGTTAAATCTGAAGCATTCAAGATGTTCAAATGGTACAAAGAAATGGTAGAGAAACAAAGTGGTAAAGAATTGAAATGCTTAAGATAAGATAGAGGAGGGGAATTTATTTCGGATGAATTCACTAACTTTTGTAATGAGCATGGAATCAAAAGATAGGTCTCTACATCAAGAACACCACAACAAAAAGGAATTGCTGAAAGAAGGAACAGATCCATAGTTGATTGTGCAAGGACAGTGATGATAGAGAAAGGCATCACCTAAATATTCTGGAGGGAAGCTATCAGTACTATTGTTTACACATTGAATAGAGTACAATTGAAGAAAGACACCTTATGAGCTATGGTATGGTTATACACCCAATGTAAGTTACTTCAAAAATTTTGGTAGTCAATGTTACATCTTAAAAGATGATAGAAATGGAAAGCTTGACTCCAAGAGTGATGAAGGAATATTTCTAGGGTATTCCACCAAAATCAAGGCTTATAAGTGTCTCAATAAAGCCTCTAACAAAATTATTGAAAGTGCAAATGTAAAGATAGATGAATTTGAAGAGAAGAATGAAAAGGAAAGCACAAAAGAACTAGAGGACTACAATAGG
Organism: Thuja plicata; assembly: GCA_018584345.1. Classification (NCBI taxonomy): domain Eukaryota; kingdom Viridiplantae; phylum Streptophyta; class Pinopsida; order Cupressales; family Cupressaceae; genus Thuja; species Thuja plicata. Next base: position 3,724,355 of record MU224354.1, on the reverse strand, counting down.
TTTGTCTACAATGAAGAACATGACACTCTACCTGAGAAACAATGTATATCTCCCAAACAATAGATCATTACACCTGAGAATCAGGCTACAAATATCGAAAATCAGGATATTTCTCAAGATGATGTACGAAGTGATGAAGATAAGAATGAAGGACACAATGATGATCAAGATGATAGACAAAGATCTAAACTTGTACTTGACAGATATGTTAGAAGGAATCATCTACAGAACCAGGTCATTGGAGATAAGAAGGCTGGTATGAGAACCAAAAGTAAGTCTCTAAACACAAGATGTCTTATTTGTGATTTTGAGCCAAAATCTGTCAATGCTGCACTTGATAATGATGAATGGATTAGTGCTATGAATTAGGAAATTGAGCAGATTGAGAAAAACAAGACATGGTTACTTGTACCGAGACTAGAAGACAAGAATGTCATCGGTACCAAATGGATATTCAGGAATAAATTGAAAGAGAATGGAGAATTCACCAGAAATAAAGCAAGACTAGTATGCAAGGGGTATGCACAAGAAGAAGGGGTTGACTATGGAGAGACCTTTGCACCCATTGCAAGGCTAGAAGGAGTGAGAATATTACTTTCTTATGTTGCATTTAAAGGATTCAAGATATATCAAATGGATGTCAAGTCTACATTCCTAAATGGAATACTTGAAGAAGAGGTATACATTGAATAGCCAGAAGGGTTTGTTGGTCAAGACAAGAGGGACATGGTATGTAGGCTATACAAAGCCTTGTATGGATTGAAACAAACACCATGAGCCTGGTATAAAAGACTTCATTCCTATCTCATAAGAATTGGATTTGTAAGGACTAGTGAAAAAGTAATCTTTATTTAAAGGAAGATACTGATGCTAACATTTTGATTGCAGAGATATTTGTTAATTACATCATATTTGGAGGAGATGATATTCTATACAAATCATTTGCAAATGAAATGAGAAAAGAGTTTGAGATGTCTATGTTTGGAGAGATCAAGTTATTTCTTGGTCTACAGATCATGCAACAAGATGAAGGTATTTTTAGTACACAATCCAAATACATCAAAGAAGTGCTAAAAATATTCAAAATGGAAGATTCCAAACCAGTTGGAACACCAATGGAAAATGGATGTAATTTGACAAAGGAGGACAAGTTATCAGAGGTAAATCAGACTTTGTACAGATCAATGATTGGAAAACTCATGTATGTTGTACATACTAGACCAGATATTGCACATGCAATAGGAATAGTTGCAATATTTTCTACTAATCCCAGGGAATCACATATGAATGTTGTGAAAAGAATCCTAAGATATCTGAAGAATACCAAGTAATATGGCTTATGGTATAGAAGAGAAGGAAAATTTAAACTTAAGGTTTTTACCGATGTTGATTGGGCTAGAAATATTGATGACTGAAAGAGCACAACTAGAGGAGCATTCTTTATGGGTGATAAACTTGTCACATGGATCAGTAAGAAGCAAGGATGCATCTCTTAGTCTACTATAGAAGTAGAGTATGTTATTTCTACTGAAAACTACTCAAATATTGCATGGATCAAACAGTTACTGGAAGGTATGCATATGAAAATTCTTGAACCAGTAATTATCTATTGTGATAATACCAGTGCAATAAACATTTCCAAGAATCCAGTCATGCATGCTAAAACAAAGCATATTGCCATCAAGTATCATTATTTGACAGAAGAAGTTCAAGCAAAGGAGGTGATACTTGAGTATGTGCAATCAAAGGAACAATTAGCCAATATCTTCACCAAGCCGCTGCCCAAGGATGCATTTGAGTACTTGAGAAAAAGACTAGGGGTCAGACCCTTGTCTACTGGTTAGTAAACTGACTAGAAGGCTGCATCAGCCTCATATTATCATAATATCATTCATGTTGATGCAAGCAAAGAGATGGACTTCAAAGATATATCTATACACAGCAAGGTATTTATCTACTTTGAGCACCAGAGTTTTTGTATTGCTAATGGATTGGGAAATTAAAGGAGTATATTATGGATAGAAAGGATTTGTTTGGCATTAATATCAAAATATCTGTTTGGCAATACTGTCAAAATATTTTTTTGGCATTGTTGTCAAAGGGAAAGATTATATCCATTATCACATCATCCATGGGAGAGATTATACATCAGGGAGAGATTATATTCATGGGAAAGATTATATCCCTCAAGGAGAGATTATATCCATCACATTATCCAGAGTGAGAGATGTAATCAGAAAGGGAGAGTACATATAAAGGGAAATAATTGATGAAAAGAGACATCAAAAGAAAAGAGAAGAGTGAAAGGGAGAGAGTTTGACACAGGAGAAGAACACATCACATCAAAAAATAAAATATTCTACATCTATCCAGTAAAGGGATTGAAGATAGAGAGAGCTGCAAGAATAAAATCTAAGCTATAAGAGCTTACCAAGGACTAGATATTTGTATCGGTTATAGTACATAAGATTGGTAGTTTGATGAAATTCAAATGTTATATTTCATATTGTATTAATAGTAATATAGTGTGATAATGTAGTGTGTTGCCATCAATGCCAAAGGGAGAGGTTGATGAACTATAACTAATTGAATGTTTGAATATGTTAAGTTGATGATCACAGAGACATAAGAAAGTTAATGCAAGACATTAAATCAGTTAATGTATTGTATTGTCATTGATGTCAACTTGATATAATCTATATGGTCATGGACATACTTCCAAAGACTTAAAAGAACCAATGAATCAAAGGCTATGCTATTAGTAATGCATATAAGTAAAGTATTCACAAAGTGACTGTATACATCGATGGAGTGCACACTAACAAATAGAGTAAAAGAGAAAAGTCACAGTGTTACTTGATGAGAAAATGCACAGCATTACTGATGAGCAAAGTCACAGTGTTTCCCGATGAGCAAAGAATAGTGTAACCCAATGGACATAATTACAATGTTTCCCGATGGACAAAGATCTCGAAGACAACTAAAGTCACACTGAAGGAACAACCAATTATCACCAATGACTAAATGAAGTATTGACCAATAGAACAGAGAGTTCAAAAATGACAAAATGCTTAGTTGTCAAGAGCTAAAAATAGACTTAACTGATACTTATCATTTTTTTAATCGACAAGATAAAGCCAGAGATAAGTAAAGGATTTAAAGATGCTTTGTCCAGTTGGAAAGAAGATCTCTAAGAGATAAAACTAGAGTTTTTATTTAAATCAAATTGGCTAGAATTATGGATCACGCCAAGATCAAGAAAGCCAAGTAACAGTGAAATCATGTCTATAAAGAAATAACCTAATTCATTATGAATTTGGGTTGAAGGGGAGTGACAAGAGAATAGATGCTAAATAAATTATGAAGGAGAAGAAAGTCTTCATTCAGACCTGATCAATCAAGCTAAGGAAAGAGCTAAATTCTATAGACACCGACGAACGAAGATACAACATCATAGAGAAAAATAGTGTGGAGAAAAGGTATTGAATTGATAATATTGATCAGAAAGGTAATGTACTTACAATAGATTGGAAAATCTACAATTTAATTTGTATATGTAAACAGATTAATTTATTTTTTTAGTTTAACCATTGAAGCATCAAGTCTCTTAACCGAGCAGGACTTAAAAGTCTTTTTAAATTGAGATACATCCCAAGGAGTATCAAAAAATTTGATCATACAAAGTAGCATTGGATATGCCCGATACCTATTGATAGGCCAAGTGAGTGTTTGATCAAGGATGGTAGCATTAGATGCCAGATACTAAGTGACAAACTATCTTTTAAATCCTCTAACAATGTCACACCTAATAGTGTGTTTGTAACCTTTAACAAGGTTAGCTCTTAACCGAGATCACTTTAGAAGAGTGAAAATTTGGGGTACCGATCCCAGTGGTTTTTGCCTTAATAGGGTTTCCACGTTAAAAATCCATGTGTTATGTGTCTATGACTCATTACTTTATTTTTTTGCATTTCACTTAAGTAAATCTGGATTGATCGGTATACACTAGTTATTTACTGTGTTTCGGTAAATAGAAGATTGCTTATTGGTAAAGATATAGAAGAAGGTTTACAAAGAATTTCAATGAGTAGAAATTTGTTATAAGTATTTCAAGGCATTCATTTTATAGGACTGAAAATAACTAGAGGTATAATTTGTGGTACTAAGTTTGAAGGGTTGATTTAAGGATTAGTTTTTGAGGCCACTAATTCACCCCCCCCCCTCTCAGTTATTACTAACACAATCTTTGCTAAATCTTGAGACCTTTCATTTAACTATGCTCTCATTCCAAGATAACATGACTATATTATCTCTAAGTCTTGAAAAGAAACTTTACTTCACTTAATATTAAGCAAGGTTTTTCCAGTGACTGTGCAACAAACCTTATCTCTGAATCACTGAAAGAATCTTTAACTCACAATTTTATCAAGAGATTAAGTGAATGCTGCTAGATTAAGTAAAAAATGACACAAGATCTACAACTATCTCTAAGTCACCAAAAGAAACCTTGACTTTAGCATTTGTTTAGATATTACACACCAGCTACTCATCTTGGGAAAGATCAACGATTATCTCTTAATCTCTAATCTCTTTCTTAACTCTGATTCCCTATGGATACTTTGCGATAAAGAAAAAGTAAACTCTTCCCTTGACCTCAAGTATATTAAGAGATTATGAGACTAAGAAAACCTCCAGGTCACTGAACAATCCTTATAACTTAAGTTTAATTAGGATATTTGGCACTATCCATATGATCAAATCTTAATCAACAGCAGTCTCTAAGTTTCTGAAGCTTTGATCCATTTCTAAAATCATCTCGTGATTATGTGCCAACTGCACGATCTAACTAAGATCAACCACTGTTGCTAAATCTCTGAATGACTTAATGCATATTCCATTCTCTCTGAGATTAAGAGATACAAGTTATCTCCATGTCCCTAAATAGAATAGAAAATTTGGTTCACTTTGCGAGACAAGGAGATAAAAGCTTTCACTTAAAGAACATGACTTAAAAGATTTAAGTTACTCGACAAAAAGGTAACTTCAAATTAGAAAAAGAATGAGAACATTTAGGGATTATTTGCATGACAAGGTTAAAAATAACCTATTTCTTAGGGTTTTTACACAACTTATTTCTTTTTTCAGGAAAATTTGATGGTACTCTAGAACAGGTTTTGACATTTAGGCAAAAATTAACACTAGGAACCCAAAATTTAAAGCAAGACTCAAAAAATAGAAATATATCCAATAGTGGCTCTTTCTAAGGATGTTTGATTGCAAGTTCATAGAAAGAACCACAAATTTTTGGAAGGAATACCACAACTAACTAACCTACCACAAAAGAAAACACACAATAGGAAGGAAACACACAACAAAAAAGAAAACACACTTGTACATAAAATACAAAGCTATTGTGCATGAAAGGCATAACTAATTGAAGAAAGGTTTTAAGAATTGTGAATGCACTGGAAATTCAAATACCTCTCCATACATATTCTTTAAGATATATGAATCTTTTCCAAAGATTTGTTGAATGATAAAGGGGCCTAACCATAAGGACTCAAATTTTTTATGCTTCCCCTTGTCTTCAGTTCTTGCATTCCATTGAAGAACCAAATCATCGGGATGGAAATTCCTATTACCTACTCTCTTTTCAAATAGGTACTTCATTTTTTGTTTTAACTTGATGTTTTCCTTTTGACTGTCTCTTCTTATTTCATCCAATTCTAGTAGTTGTACCATTCTTTCTTGTATTGGCTCAGAAACCTCTAGCTCTTCATCCTAGATGAACTTGTAAGCTGGAAGAAAATTATTCACAGGCATTATAGATTGAATACCATATACTAATTCAAAGGGATATTTCCCTATTTCTTTCTTCATAGTGATCCTATCTCCCCACAATGCAAGTTTCAACTTTGCATGCCAGGCTCTCTCATTTTTTCTAGGATCTTTTTTAGGATTTTCAGGATACTCTTGTTATTTGATTTTGATTTCCCATTGGCCTATGGATGGTAGGGGGATGAATATGAAATGAAAATTCCCATATCAGAATAGAAATCAACAAATTCATTAGACCTAAAACATATGGAATTATCCATTACTAATTTGATAGGAACACCAAATCTAGTAATCATATTGTTCATCAAAAAATCTATCACCACAGTGCTTGTAGCCTTTTTAGTTAGAATTTCCTCAACCCACTTGGTAAAATAATCAGTTACTAGAAATATCCAACTATGTCCCCCACTTGATTTCTCAACAAACTCTCTTATAAAGTCCATACCCCACATGGAAAAAGGGGCTTCTGCAACTATAGGGTTTAACAATAGAGCACCTAAAAACTTCATCTTGTTGGAGAATATCTGACGGGGTTCACACTTTCTGAAAAAGGAATGGGCATCTTTGAATAAACAAGGATAATAATAACCAGCCCTAAAGATTTTGTGAAATGTTGACCTAGCTGAGTAGTGTCCTCCACACATCCCAACATGCATTTCTCTTAAAATATTCTCATATTTCCCTTAGTCTAGACACAACAACAATATCACATCCATGTTATTCCAATATAAGTCACCTTGAAACAAAAAATACCTCTGAGCTTGTAACCTCAAGCTTCTCCTTTGATTGTCATTTAAATGTTTTGGGCAACTGACATTCTTGAGAAAAAACATAATATCAGCATACCAGGGTTGCAACTCAATACTTGTAATAGCCTCTCTACAAGTTTCAACATTGTTTACTTGGACTAGGTCAAGATTCTCTTCAGTCATCAACTTGTCTAGTCCTAAGCCTCTTACTGTAACACCCCAAAATTGGCAGCTTGCAACCCTAACCAATTTTGTTGCATTTGTCACTCTCTAGATCATCTAAGTCCTATTGTACTAGGCAATTCTAAGTTTTTGATTGACTTTGCTCGACCTAAGTGTCAAATGCAAAAAATCCTAAATCTGCATCAATCATACATTATGTTTAATTCCTAAATACCTATTGGCTAAACAAACCTTATGATCGAATTAATTTAATTATAAAGTCCTAGCACTTTAATTAAATTAAATTCACCCTCTTTAGCTAAGACACATGAAAAAGGGATTAAATGATATTTAATTATTAAATAAATATCCTCATTTTCAATAATTGAATTTAATTATTCAGATAATTGAGAAAAAACAATTATGAGGTCATATTTATTTAATTAATTGGATAATCTCTCAAAAATCTTTCTTCTGTTCAGAATTGGAAAATTCTCTTTGATTATGCTTTAAAGAGAAAGAAAACAGATAAATCAAATAAAACAAAATTAAATCAAAGAAAGAAAATAGTTAAAGCAAAGAGAAAACAATTTATTGTATTCTTTTAAATAAAGTTTTCTATTCTGAAATGGATTTTCTATCTATTTTAATTCAAAGAGGAAACTTTCCATTCTGAACAACCTCTGAGTCTATAAAAGAACTCTCATTCTCTCATTCACACCCCCACTCATTTTCATGCATTGTTAGAATACTGAATTATTGTCACATTTCTTGATAATCTCATATAGAGTAATTTCATTTTGCAATAAGATAGTTTCAATTTCTAGAATACATTGGATTGAAATCATGTCTTAGATTAATCTCACATCTTTCATTTCTTAGAATAATCTTTCATTGTATTGCATTCGTGGAGATAAATCCTTCATTCCTAGATTGGTCCATGGTTGTGAGATTCTTGTTCTGAGAGCTATTTTAAAAACCTCGTTCAGATAGAAGGCAATAGGTCGAATCATGCAGGCAGACAGAATGAATAATCTCATATTCAGTCTTGTGTGTATCTGGTGAAGAAGGACTATGTTGAAGTGATTTACCACATACATTTCTGGCACCCCTCGGTAGGCACCATAAATGTATGTGGTAAATTTGGCCTTGTTAACTCACCATACACTTCAACATAGTCCTTCTTCACCAGATACACACAAGACTGAATATGAGATTATTCATCCTGTCTGCCTGCATGATTCGACCTGTTGCCTTCTATCCGGACGAGGTTTTCAAAATAGCTCTCAGAACGAGAGTCTCACAACCATGGACCAATCTAGGAATGAAGGATTTATCTCCATGAATGCAATACAATGCAATATTATTCTAAGAAATGAAAGATGTGAGATTAATCTAAGACATGATTTCAATGCAATGTATTCTAGAAATTGAAACTATCTTATTGCAAAATTAAATTACTCTATATGAGATTATCAAGAAATGTGACAATAATTCAGTATTCTAACAATGCATGAAAATGAATGGGGGTGTGAATGAGAGAATGAGAGTTCTTTTATAGACTCAGAGGTTGTTCATAATGGAAAGTTTCCTCTTTGAATTAAAAAAGATAGAAAAGCCAGTTCAAAATAGAAAGCTTTATTTAAAAGAATACAATAAATTGTTTTCTCTTTGCTTTAACTGTTTTCTTTCTTTGATTTAATTTTGTTTTATTTGATTTATCTGTTTTCTTTATCTTTAAAGCATAATCAAAGAGAAGTTTCCAATTCTGAACAGAAGAAATATTTTTGAGAGATTATCTAATTAATTAAATAAATATGACCTCATAATTGATTTTTCTCAATTATCTAAATAATTAAATTCAATTATTGAAAATGAGGATATTTATTTAATAATTAAATATCATTTAATCCCTTTTTCATGTGTCTTAGCTAAAGAGGGTGAATTTAATTTAATTAAAGTGCTAGGACTTTATAATTAAATTAATTCGATCATAAGGTTTGTTTAGCCAATAGGTATTTAAGAATTAAACATAATGTATGATTAATGCAGATTTAGGATTTTCTGCATTTGACACTTAGGTCGAGTAGAGTCAGTCAAAAACTCAGAATTGCCTAGTACAATAGGACTTAGATGATCTAGAAGAGTGAAAAATGCAACAAAATTGGTTAGGGTTGCAAGATGCCAATTTTGGGGTGTTACACTTACCAGTTTGGTAATGTGGATTTCTAGATCAAACTCTTCAATTTCGTTGATCCACTTGCATCTTTTTCTAGTTACTTCACATTGGACCAGAATATCCTTGACTGCAGCATGGGGTACATATGCATTGATCTTGGCACAAACCAAGTAAGTTCTGAATGCCTTAACCACCTTTACTAGGGCATATGCTTGTTTTTCCATCAATTGATAATTTAGTTCAGTTGCCTGCAATGACTTGCTGAAAATGGCTATGGGGTGCTCAAACCCTTCCTCATCTTTCTGCAATAGAACTATTGCAATGGTATGAAAGGATGCAAATTTAAACAAAAAGAAAGGCTTAGTGTAGTCAATAAATACTAGGACAGGAGCTTCTTGAATGGCTAGCTTGATTTTTTCAAATGTTGATTGTGCCTCTTGATCACATTCAAATTTCACATATTTTTTCAAAAGTTTGACTATTGGCTTAACCAATTTAGCAAACTTTGCAATGAATCTCCTAACAAAGTTTATATGTCCAAGAAATGACTATACACCTTTTAGGTTCTTAGGAGCATGTACCTTTTGGATAGCCTCAACTCTCTCCAGATCTATCCTTACCCCTTCTTTGGATACTATGTGCCCCAAAAGATTTCCTTCTGTGACAACAAACTGGCACTTCTTTGGATTTAAGGAAAATCCATATTCCATGGCCTTAATAAACACCCTTTCCAAATGATTATAGTGATCTTAAGATTTCTTTGAAAAAGAATTCAAATCATCCTGATATACCACCATGACAATATTTATAAGATCCTTGAATTCCACATCCATAGCTCTTTGAAAATTTGCACCAGCATTCTTCAAACCAAATGGCATGCAAGAATACACATAAGTTCCCCAAGGAGTAGTGACTACAGTCTTGAATTGTTTAGACTCCTTGACCAATACCTGGTTATACCCAAAAATCTGTCCATCATAGAAAGTAAGTCACATTCAGTCACGTTTTGCAGCATAGCCTCCATATTGGGTAATCCATAATTATCTTTCAATGAGGCAACATTTAGGTTTCTAAAATCAACACATAACCTAATATCCCCATTTTATTTCTCACAGGGACCAAGTTTGACACCCATGATGAATGCTTGATTGGTTGAATAATACCAGCATCTCTCAATTTCATCAGCTCAGTTTGCATTTTAGTGGCCAACAATAGATTGATGGCCTCTGTTTCTGTCTGAATGTTTTGATATCCTCCTTTAAAGGAATATCATGTTGAAATAGGTCTTCTCTATAAGCTTTTAGGTCTTCATAAGACTAGGCAAAGATATGCTTATATTTTTTTAGCATCTTTATCAGATTCAGTCTCACATTTCTCACTACAACATTTGGGGTCAAATTTTGATTCCAGTTTGCGATGGCGCTACCATTTGTGTGAGATTTTTGTGTTTTTTTCCAAGTACCCCCAATGCTATCATAATAGAGACCATACCTTTATAATTGTGACACCCTCTTGATTATAAACCAAAAAGAAAAAAAATAAAGGCTCATTTGTGATCGAGCTATATATGCGAATGCAAGAGGGCCCTAATGATGAGCTTGGTTTTTCCCGGCAACACAACCACTCAGCTGCTTGTTGAGGATATGTTTCCCATGATTTAGAGGACACCATGTTGCTTACCTACATTTCTTGTTCATGAGTTTGAGGACATGTCCTATTTTACAATTTTTGATTCCCAACTTTTACTATATTTGAGGTTTGTTAACCATTTTACCGCTAAGATTGTTTGCGTACCCTTTATACATTGATGGCTATTCAAACTATATTTTTCAATTAAATAACCTCATACACATTTTTGTTGATCTTGGTAACAGGTTTTTCAAATTTTGAAGGTGAGAAACCAGTTCTTGGCTTCATCACAAGCTGAGTAAAAATCTCTAACACCCATCTACTATGAATTCCATTTCTTCTTTATTTATTTTTTAATTTATCATTTTCTTTAGCTTGATCTGGAAAACCCCCAAATCTTAAATCTTTGTAATTTCTGGACATTTTCATTTATCAGTTTTCCATAGGATTCAAAATCAAGATCTCTATTGTTGTTGAATGTAACCTATGCAAGAACTTGAAGGGTCAAACATATATTCGATTATTGTTCACTAGTTTTGTGTATGTATGTATTTTAAAGGAGGTATTGTTAAATTTTAAAAAATAAGCTTGCAAATCTTTTATAATACAATATTTTAAATGGGCTTACCAAGTGAAAGTTGAGGTTTACAAATAAGTATAGAATCCCTAAGATTTTGCAAATCCATAGTTATAAGAAACCATTTGATTTTCATCTATTGTTCTATATTAGGCATCTTTGTATGTATATTATTAATATCAGACCCGTTATGTCTACATATATATATACATTTGGCTTCATAAAAGTGAGCACATATATGCACAAGATATAGGCATGAGGACATCTATACATTGTATATATACAGACACGATTACTATACATCTATACATTTTATATAATATAAATAAGGATAGGATTTTTAGCGTAAAAAGATATACATATAGAAATAAATAAAGGGGTTTGGTTTTGTGCTTCATGACCATGGCCTCTACAGGACTTACAGTAGCAAATACAATGGTTATCAATCATGTGAAGCATTGGAGAGTGGCAGAATCCCCTGACCATGAGTTTTCCTTTTCCTATTTGTGAATGGATTTGGACATGTAAAATAAAGGTTTATGATTGGTTACATTATCCCCAATGCTTTGCAAAGACATGGTTATAAGCAACCTGGATAGAGAGGATTTGATAATAGCAATACCACTCCATAGACATTTATTGAAAAGGGGCCAAGTAGTAATATAAATCAAGCATAGCTTGAAACTGAGTTCATGATGTTACTATGCCACCATAGGGAGATGGGGAAGTCATTGTAGTGGCAATGGATGGATTTTTCGGAGATCTTAAAAGCATCCATTGCATTGATTTTGATTTGTAGTAATGTATGCCATAATGCTTTGAAAAAACAATTGGTTCTAAGAGTTCCTCACAATCTTTACATATCCCAAGCACCGATCATACATACGAATTTTAAACACATAGTGATTGTTCATAATCAATAAACATCTTCATCTACACTACATCCTTCGATATTTAAAATATCTACCCAAGTATACATTGATTCCATTGGTGCACAACCATTCATTTTCAGCATAGCACAACACTTAATCTTTCTATAACAAATATAGATGTTGGAAATTCAATATATAGCTTCCATAAACTTTCTTCATGGGGAAAAAGTACCTCACATAAACTACCCAATTATTAGATTAATAATCAATGATTTTTTTTATTCAAATGGGGTTTAAGATTAGTTGGAGTATCTATCCCATTGGATGGATTGTTTTCTTGTTTTTTGCGATTTATCTATAGAACAGCAGTGTGTGTTTTCTCTTCCAAACTCAATTTCTGGTAATAAAAAATATAAATTAGGAGAAAAGAATGAACAATAAAAAACAAACTAGGATCCATAAAAATCTATGTCCTCATATCCATGATAATGAAAAATAGGACCTGGAACTTTGGTATATGTTTTGGCTTCATCCAAATGTCCTTAAAAATCTGAATTTTAATTGGAAGAAAAGAGAGTTTAATAGTTTGCATCATTAAAATTCATCTTGTTCAATGTTGTTAGAAACACTAAGAGGGGGGGTAAATCATTGTTTGTCTATTTATTACTTTTCAACAACTTAAACATAAATCAAACATACATTCAATGAAGCTTAACATAAGAACTCATAACACATGATATGATTATGGGGAAACCTTGAACAGAGGAAAACCCCGGTGGGAATTAGTACTCACAAATATTGTACTAGTATAATGGACCTGTTAATGTTCCTTTTCCGTATTAGAAGCAGTCTTTACAATGAAAGTACAATTACCTGGTTAAAGGTCAGACCCTGTTAGGAGTCTTTTACAAAACCCTGTTAAAGGTATATGGCTCACTGCCCAATAAGATGAAGGCTACAACCTTTTGATAGTTGATATACACTATATCAAAAGTGAACTACTGTGATGACACTGCTGTCTGATCAGTTCTGTGTATGCCCAAATGCTCTTACTCTCTTAAAGAGCTTTATCTCATACTGACTTCATCATACTTCTCTTCTATATCTTTCTCCTACATATTATTTGACACTTGTAACATAACTTTATAATACATACTTATATGTTCATACCCGAATAGACGCAACCCAAAATAAGACTTATGGTCGGCCCTAAAACATAATGCACAACACTTCCGAGCAAGTCAACTTAAGAATGTTTACAAAAATCCTAATTACATCATTACAAACATATAATCAAAGGTGCTTTTCCATTACATAACAAAATAATTCACGTTGATCAAAACACTAGTCGGCTTCCATGCTCTGTCTTCTGGACTGCTGGTGTACTGATCTATCTGTAACTTCTCTGTACTATCATGCCATACCATGCATGTCTGGACTTAGTATTTAGATGTCACATAGAACATATATCTAAATGTGCATACTCTGATTCAATGTATCGCACGTGCGCTGATGTGTTGATCGATGTATATCTCTGTCTGCCCTGTTTCCATACTTAGTCATTTTATCTTCTAAGTTATCTTTGACAGAAACTTAGTATGAATTTTTTGCCATGATGACAACACAAAATAAGTCATACATCCTCTAGGAGTCAACTTTCTTACAATCTCCCCCTTTGTCATTTATGGCAACAAAGGAATGTGGCCAAGTTTCCCAAAATGACTTAACACAAAAAAGTAACTGTGTATCATAACATATTTTACATATATACATATATTGCTCTCCATATATACACATTCTATATCACTCCCCCTTTGACATTAATGAAAAAGGTGTACAAAACTTGTGAGCCTCAAGATCCTTATTCCATGTAGACTTCAGGGTACACAATTTGAAGAGATTGGATCTCTTTCTGCCAAAATACTTTTCTTGCATCAACTGTCTGTAGATGCACACATAAGGCATATGTCAGCTTCTCCATCTTCATCAGATCCATGCAAGGACCTTGATCATATGTCACAATGGTGGCATCAATCTATTTGATGTTCTCATTTAGGATTGCTAGAGAGGGCGCAAGTGCATTTCTCAACTGAGTTTGTCTGACTCTTATCTTGCTGATCTCCAACTGAGCCTTTTCAATTTTGTCTAAATGACCTTGATAGACATTGTTACATATGTTCATGTCTTAGGTAGATGTCTCAACTAATTTTCTAATAGTTTCCAACATGATCTCTACCTCTTCTATCTTCTTGATATGTTTAGAGGTGAACTTCACTCTGTCCATGCAGTTTGCTATGACTTTCCTTCTCTTAGCTGCCAATTATTTAAATATGGATTGCCCAATATTTAAATATTTTAGGTCTAAGTTAAAATTCTTTACCAATTCATTCAATCTCTCATTTTTATATTCATCTTCTACAATTCTAGCAGCAGAGTCTACTAGATCTATAAATTGAGCTTTGAAGCTTGTTAGAATACTGTCAACATCTTCAATTGATTGAATCTTGGCTACGTTCTTATCTGCAGGTACTAAATCATTTAGAATGTTAATTGAATCCAAGAAAATAGGGTTCCTCATAACCTATTTTTCTTTTTCCTTTTCCATAGCTAGCACGCTGATCTTCATTAAGTCCTCTTCTCCACATGCATCTAGACTTGCTGAATTAGGAGTTAACCTTGACAACAATGAAGTAGATGTTAAAGTGGATGGAGTGAACATAGTGTTTTGACTCATATCCATGCATTCACTCTTTATTGGTTTCTCCTTGATTGGTGTCTCGTTGTCTTGAATATATTTTTCTTCATTCAAGTCTATTGGATCATTGGAGGGACCTTCATCCCGCTGTACAAATGTTTCATTAGTGCACATCTCTTCATTTCTTACAAATGCTTCATCAACTTTGTCCATGTCTTTGTCAGATGTTGTCATGGATATCTTGATATTATCAACCATTATAGTATCTTCTGAGTCTTTTGCTGTGTCAAAATTTTTTGTCACTGAGGGCGCTGAAACCTGTGGACCTATCATAGGTGCTATCTGAATCACTAGTTCTGTAACCTATTTGGGAGGAGTTGGAGTTACCTTTGTTGTAGGCATCATTGATGGATACATGTGTCTATCCATAAACACTTGTGCAAATGCCTAATCAGTTTCTTTACATATCTGCTCATACTCTTTTTTCATAATCTGTAGAGTCCTTGTCTTGGTTCTAAGATGAGGCTTCACTAGATCTAATAGAATTGCCTTCTCATCATGTGAGCATACAAGGAGAAGATTATCCAATGTTTCTTCTCTTATCCTCATGTCTTCCTCAATTGCATGTCTTTTCATGATCTCCAATAAGTTTCATAACTTATCAGGTATCACTGTCTTGAGCTCAAGAATTGACTTCTTAAACTTAATCATATGAGATATGATCATAGAATGCATCTCAGTTTTATCAATCTCTTGATACTTGTCATAGACTTTAGCAATAGTGTCTAGTCTACCATCATTTATAATATTTTTCTTCAAGACATTTAGACTAGGTCTGAATCCTATCTCAGGAGGAGCTTGAGTATTCATTTATTTTCTCTGTGTGCTCCTTGAGGATGGGTGATTTGTGGGCGCTTGCTTCCTTCTTCTAGACTTCTTTCTTGGTATAGAAGGTGGGGATGAGTCTAGGTTAATGGGGGTAGAGGGTACAGAGGTGCTCTCTAATTTCTTCTTCTTCTGGATCTCTTCAGTCTTCTCAAGTTATTTGGCTATCTTAGCTTCTCTAGCTTTTTCAAGATCTTCTTGAGTGACTCCATGAACTTTTAGAATGTTGGATGTAATCTTAGATGTTTTTCTTTTGTTATCAGCACTATATAATACAAAATCAACTGCATTAGTCTTCTCTCTGTAAGTTCCCCATCTGGGCTCATTGGGATCTTTAGGCACAGACAAAAGGACCTGTGCATATCCTTCTAATACATGTTCCTCCACTTCATACCCAAGTGGATGAATCCATTTAGTTCTGGGCTCAACTGCCTCCATACAAGTGCATTGAGTCTCTACACGAAGCATATGGTTTCCTTATACTTTTCAACAATCTTCTCAGGTATCCTGAATCTCTTCTGCATCTTGATCCTAAAAGATTTGAGGTCCATATCCATAGCATCCTTTGCACTACTCTCTAATGTGGCTTTTAGTGAAATGTGAGACATTGTAGGTTTTCTTCTATCTAGGTACAGATTTTCAACTTTACCAACAATATGGAAGTATAGATAGATGATCAGAGACCCAAACCTGAATGTTTTGTTCTTATCATGCTTGATAACACAAATGTTATCCATCAATTGACCACACAATATATCACATAGATTGAACTGAATTTTATCCTTCACCATTTTGATAGCTGCTAGAACTGTGGCTGCTAACACACTGTTTAATCTTCTTACATGCTGAAACTTGTAACCAAGGATCATTGTTAGAAGCTTTATGTCTTCTTCCTTGATAGGATCACTTATCATGTCATGCCTATCACTTCTGGATAGGCATGCTTGCTCAAAAATTTTCTTGACATCCTTCCCAATAGGAAGAACTGGTCCAGTATTAGGAAGTCTAGTCATGTTTTGGATTAGGTCTGTAGTAATATGGATGAGGACTTCACCAATCGAAAAAATATCATCATGAATTCTGCTCAACAATATTTTAACCCATTCTAGTTCATAGAATTTGTGCACATTCGAATACTCGAAGATAGGGTTGTCTATAAGGTGCGTGTATTCATCCTTGAATGAATAGTCTGATTTCATCATCGAAGCCATGAGAGTGGCTATACCATTATCTCCAATTGTTTCCTTCTTACAATAAATGTATGCATGGATGTCTTCGACGTGAACAACACCTAATGGAGTTTTGGAGAAAGCTCCTTCCACATCATCCAGTATGGATTTGAATGGATGCTTCTTAAATACAAATCTCTTCCTCTCTACAATATCAAATACAACTGGAGTCGCCATACTTACTTGATGATTACTTAAATAGGGTTTCACAAAAATTTGAAATGTCATGACTACTAGGGTTTCATTTCAACTTCTCAACCGTGCTTCTTAACCACCAAATATGTTATGCTTTCATGCTTTGATGCTTAGTGCTCCTGTGCTCTCCAAATTCTATGATCTTGAATGCAAATGTGAAGATGATCGAAGACTTGCATCTTTTTATAAAAGCTACTACATTTAATGTTTGCAACCGTACATAGTTTTCACAATGAATCTCAAACTTTGTTCAGAATGCATTATAGATAATGTGTGTATGCATACTTCATCCAACTATGATCATAAACATAATTTCATAGGCACATACTCAGAGGTGAGTATACCAGCCACGCAGGGGTTCTAAGCTAGAATAGCTCCCCCTAAGACCAATAAGTTCTATTCAACCAAAAATAGAGGATGCATCCACTGTGGATGCATCAACTACTTTGTCAACATCATTGTCCTTCTTTACTTCAACCCAATTTTTTCTTGAATCTTCTTTTTCTTGAACAAAATTGATTTCTCCTTTTTCAAATAGTGATTTATTAGGATCCTCTTGCTTTTGAGTTTTGGATCTAAAAAACCTTGAGATGTGCCTGGCCTTTCCACATGTGTGACAAAATGATAGGAGGTCTGATGTTCTTTTTCATCATGCTACACTTATTTGTTGTGTGTCCATTGTAGTTACATATCTAACACATAGTGTTCTGCAAATTTCTTTGAGGTTGATTTTTCTGATTGTTTTAATTTATTTTTCTCTGATTCTGCTGTGACTTATTTCTTTGATTTGTTCTGCAATGTATAGCCCTGTGACCAAACTTACTACAGGAGAAACAATAACCATTGAAAGGTCTTACCTCTTTGCAATCTCTTGCCAAATGACCATGTTTGTTACATGCATAACAAGTTATATTAACTTGCTTGATTTCCCTTTTAGGTGGATCTATTTTAATAGCTACAACATTTTCAACTTTCTTTGCTTCTGAAGATACTTCATGTGCTTTCTTTCTTTCTTCTAATGAATTGATTTCAATTTGTGCTACACTGTATCCAAGACCAGTAGTGTCACCTTTTTTCTTTTTTGAATTGAGCTGAGATTGAAGTGAATCAAAACTTGTGTGGAGTTTATCAATCTTATCCTTTGCTTCTATTAATTTAGATTCCATCTTCCTCTTTATTTCCTCCAATTCCAAGACTTTCATATTTGCTTTCAAGAGTTCATCTTCTAATTGTTTGCTTTCTTTGATCTTTTCTTCAATACAAATTTGACTGTTTGTTAGCTGTTCATCCAGATTTTCAATCTTATCTTTCAGAGACATGTTCTCTTCATTGAGATTTTTTACCATTTTCCCTAAATCACTTGTAGAACAATATTTTAATTTTTTTCTCAATTTATTGATAAGCATTTGTGAGCCATCAACTTTCCGTCTAAGTTCTTCATTTTATTTTTTCAGATCTATCAAAATCTTCAAGAGCTGCTTCAAGATTCTTTTTCAAATGTTTTACTTCTGCTGAGTCCATGATCTCCTCAAGTGGTTAAACTTTCTTTCAGAGGACCAGAGCTCTGATACCAATTGTTAAAAACAATGAGAGGGGGGGTGAATCAGTGTTTGTCTATTTATTACTTTTCAAAAACTTAAACATAAATCAAACATACATTCAACGAAGCTTAATATAAGAAATCATAACACATGATATGATTGCGGGAAAACCTTGATTAGAGGAAAACCATGATGGGAATTAGTACCCACAAATATTGTACTAGTATAATGAACCTGTTAAAGTTCCTTTGCCCTGTTAGAAGCAGTCTTTACAATGCAAGTACAATGACCTGGTTAAAGGTCAGACCCTTTTAGAAGTCTTTTAAAAAACCTTTTTAAAGGTATATGGTGTAGACGTCCAAAATCGTCCCTATATTAATTTAATTAATATTCCCATAACACTATAATTAATTTTAATTAATTATATCTGTTATATTCTTCTATCTATTTAATTAAATTTATTTAGTCAAATATGATTCACTTCCTTTAGTATTTGAATTTAATTTAAATACTATTCTTTGTATTAATCTTATTAATACATTACCCTCCATAAATTCCCTTTAAATAAATGTTTAAATTTATTTATTCCCTCACATTTCTAATATTCTTCCAAACCACAATTGATTCAAATTAATTTGGATTAAATTTAATAAGACCTATTAATCCTACCTAGAAACCTATTCTATTCCTACCCTACTCTACCTATTTCTCTTAATATTCATACCTCCTCACTTAAACACACACTAATCACACTTAAAGTGTGATTCCTACACTTTTTAGCACTAATGGAGTGCTCACACATGTGTGAGAAACTCCTCAAAAAAGAAGCCACCAACTTCCTTAAAGGCAACCACCTTGTCCCCCACTCCACTCCCCAAGGGTTGCTCACACATGTGTGAGCAAACCTTGAGCCTCTCAAACCTTAAAGGCTTGGGTTGACTTTTGCATGGCTTGTCCTTTTTCCCTTGTGTCCTTTATGTGGCATCTATGTGGATGCCACATATGATCCACCTCATTCAAATCCTTCCTTTCCCTCCAAAAATCTATAAATAGAGACTCTTGCCAAGAGCAAACCATCTCTCATTTTTGCATTGTTATTATGCCATTTTAGTTCTAGAGCACTTAGCATTTTTTATAGTAATATCAATTATAGTTCATGTCTCTTGCATTTTGAATCTAGAAATCACATGTTAGGATAATGGAATGAATCTTAGATAGTTTTTTGTTCATCTTGCATATCAATCTAGATTAATATTGCATCCATCTCATCATTTGTGATGGCTTTGAAACAAGTTCTTCATACTTGTTCTTGAAGTTTTTCACTCTTTTAGTTGCATTCTTAGATCAAATAGTGGGATTAGGTTATTGTGTTGGGAGAGCACACCCACAATAATCTCTAAGAGAAAATCAACAAGGCATTGGGTGCCCTTGTTTAGCTCATCGGAGGTTGTGGTTTAAGCACTTGTTTTGGGATTTCATTTTAAATATGCTAACCCTTTTTGAATCTTGTTTAATGGTTAATCTTAATGTTTGCATATTTTAGTGTTGTCCCTTGCAGGTAGGTTTTTATCACATACATTTTGGCACACCCGGTGGGACCCACGTCCCTATTTTTCTAACATTTTTTGCAGATTTCTCGCGGATCGGAATATTCACACGCAGAGCCGTCTCCGCTCTGGAGTCGCCATCTCCACAGATTTCCGTCTGCAAAAACTTGGTCGTCTACGCAGATCACCGTCTGCGCATCAAATCCGCCGTCTCTGCCTGTTTCAAAACAACTTGTTAAATTATCTATTAAAACTGATTTTTATCAACTTTAAGTGTTTTTAACTCTCAGGTTTTTGACAGGGATAGACTTTTTAAGGGTTAAATATTGTTAAAATTGATAAAAATATTATTTTTCAGATTTAATAAGTTTGTTTGTTTTATGTGAAAACCTGACTGTGTGTTTTCTTCCGTCTGCGCAGGTATTCGGACGTCTCCGCAGATCTCCGTCTACACAGATCACCGTCTGCCCAGATCACCGTCTGCGAAATTCTGCCGTCTGGGACTGTTTTCCAGAACTTGTGTTTTTTAACACATCTTAATGTTCCAAAACTACTAACCGGTACATTGCAGGTTCCGTGACTTATATTTTTGAGAATGTTAATGAACTTGTATGTTTAAAGACATTGTTTTGGATACAAATTTGGTAAAATGAACCTCATCAAATCTTGAATGCATAAGGGAATGAACATCACACAATCTTGAATGACATAAGGTAAATCAAACACACCTTTACAAGCTTTTGTTTGCTGAGTGGGAAAATAATTGAACTTGTATGTTTAACCACACTATTGTGTCTTTTGTTTAGATAGAAAACACATAGTTGCTCTAATTAGGTTCAATTTAGAAATGAATTCTTCTTGGTGTGTTTGAAGAAAGTTTTTTCAACACTTCTTTCGAGCTATTTGTCATATATTAAATCCCTTAATTTAAGTGATGTTTTGATTAAACTATAGCCGTATCCTCTCCCCTCGCCTTCGCAAATCTTGGGTGAAGAGAAAGCTTAGCTTAATCAAGCCTCTAGAGAGGCATGTCTAGAGGGAGCGCTTCCCCTTTAGAGGACGACCTCAAACCAGTAATCCCTTTGGACGGTATAGAAACAAGGTGCGACCCAAAGGTCTGCTTTATCCCTGCAAGCTCGGGCGGGTCGTGTTCAATGGTAGTCCATACTGAGTGAATATCCCTCAACATACTGACATGGTTGAACTAGAGACTTAAGTGTCTCACGCCGTACAAACTGATTATGGGGACGCCACGAAATCCTACTAGCAACCATAAAAGTAGTATCCTACCCGATTCACCTCCGAACGGTCATTTATTATAGTGCAAGGGGAGGGAAGAATCTCCCCCCAAGATTCCCATCATACGTGTCCCAGGGTATTGTGTTGCAAAAGAGATCTTCGTAGCACGGCAACAATACCTGGCAAAAGGCAAAAACACAGGCGCCCTTTCGGGGGTGACATGTTGTGTGAGCTAAAGGACTACCAAGCAATGGGCCTATAATATTTCATGCGAAGCCAAATTCCTTAGGTAGTTACTGCTTGAACTGTCTTTTCGATGTGTTAGACCCAGTAAAAACATAAGTGATTTGAAAGAATCACTTGAACATACACAATCAAAATATTGCAAAGCTAGAAAGAAATCCCTTAAATGTCACATATGATTGTATCCCTCAAGGTTGCTTTGTCCCTTGTTGGATTGTTTTGAGACGTGTGTCTGTTATTTTCTGGTTTGTGTGTTTAAAATTAGTTCTTGCCATCGAACAATTTGCCCAAAATCAGACTAAACATCAAAAACTTACCCAGAATTTCAACACACTGCCTTAGTCTCAGTGGGCCGTCTCCGCTCTAGATCCTCCGTCTGCGCAGATTACCGTCTGCGCAGATCGTCGTCTGCGAAGACTGCTGTCTGTGTCTGAGACTGCCGTCTCTGCTGGAAAATAGTGACCTTCAAAAATTGACCAAGAGAATCAAAATTTGACCATCTACCAGACCTTGAAGCCTTTTGTCCTAATTCATTTACCTATTTGGCCAAAATTGATTTTTCCATGACATGACCAGTTTTAAGAAGCACAAGAAGGCCAAAATTTCTAAATCTTCAGTCCTCAGAGAGCAAAAGGAAACCAATCGTAAGTCCAAGGAATTCCAGCACATTGCAACATCTGTCAAACAAGGTATTGAACATCGTGAGAAGGTTGATAAAATCATTGACAACAATACCATTTGCAAGATCATGGCCAAGTTCTCACTCAATAGATCTTTTATCACACTTGAGAAATACGATTAGGAAACACCTGACTTCTGGATCCTTCTTCCACTTCTCTCATCATCATCATCATCCTTCCTTTGGAGCATAGATCAAATCAAATCAAATCCTTAGGTTGAAAGACCTTAATCAGAGTATTGTTGGCCTTCATCCTCAAACAAACACAATACTACTTGTAGACCGTCAGTCCATCTCAAGTAATTTAAATCCCTTAGTAATATCCCATTTTGCTTGAGATCACAAGTCCATCTTCAAGTAGGATAGATATTGCTTTATATCCTTTGTGTTTGTATCATCATAAGGTTTACCATGCTTAGGTTTTGTCTCAAAAACCTTTAAATCAAATCAATTATCCAATCAATCAATCAACCCAATCAACCAATCAATCATTCAATCAATCAAAATCAATCCAATCAGATCAAAGATCTTTATTCCAGTTCATCTTCCACATCTCCTTATCTTTCATTCTTCTACCATTGTATGGTTGTCACTCGATCCCAAGCTAGAAACATGAGGAGAACAGCGTCCAACACTAATAATGAGGAGAATCCATTTGCCACATGATACTTTCAGGGAAGTGGGGTACAACCTGAGGAAGTGGCTGAAGAAACTGAATTAGTAGACCAAGACG
>MU224354.1:3642738-3667236 GCA_018584345.1 Thuja plicata | reverse complement strand
GATAAGTGCAGTCTTCTAGGTGACCAATATTTCATCTAGAAATGACTTACATCCTCGAGAGTCACAAAATTGATACTATGGTATTTTGGTTGATATACTGGACTGTGACTTTAATTCCTTCAAATTATTTCTCTTCGTCATGAAATGGTACATACTACGTCTCAATCAAAATGATCCTGAAAGAATTGTTATTGAACATGACATTGGATTTCCAATGATTAATACAAGGTTGTTTGAGCCAGTTGGCGAAGAGCCCTATGTTCTTCCAAGACAATGTGAGCAGGTATTTTACTCGGAGGTTCCACATAAACTAGGTTGGTCATTTGTTGTTAGACATGATCCAAGAGGAAGGCCGATAAAGAATAATGTGATGGAAGAAGAAGATACTGAGGAAGAGGAAGAAGTGGATGATGATGTAGATGATGATCATGATTGAGAGTTAGTCGAAGAAGAAGATGACGATGATACTACTATTGATCATGATGATGATGAGGAGGATGATGAGGTGGATGATGAGGTGGATGATGGCGATGATGATGATGATGATGATGCTGATGATGATGACAAAGATGATAGTGGTGGTGATGATGTCATTGATGATGATGAGATGGATGAAGAATAATATCAATGACATGAATGAAATGTACAATTATGCTAGATGTTTGGCATGTTTTAACGATTGTTTTGGGTTGAAATCTGCACTTTTTCCACTAATATACTTAGGGTTTCATATTAATTGCATTTTTGTTTTTAGCATGAATATATAACTACTCTTATTCACGTTGTTTTATATGTCCTACTTATATCTTTGATCTTTTGTTAAGACAAATTTCATTCTCAAAGAGTGTATTTAATATCTATATGCTTAAACAACCTCACTAGTTAAGGCTATTATCATTTCTAGTAGTGGGCATGACTAGAATCAAATCACTTGAAAGACACCAATATTTAGACATGCACAAATTAGTGACGTGATTAAGAAAATTACCTTTATTTATCATTTAATATGCAACTTATTTGATAATGACTGATGTTTATGTCTTGATGTTGTAATAATAAAATTATTATAGTTACTCTTTTTTTAACTTATTTGTAGGTAGAATCTAATTAGGTTCTCATCCTTGTTCACCTAATTGGGTGGCAGCCAATGGAGACACTGTCTTGGGACTCTACCATAGATAGCTGAGAAACATAAATGTAGACGTCATGCTCATAATTCTTTGGAGACACAACATAAACAACCAGGAGAACATATGGTGTTAGAAGGCCTAGATGGGAATAAATTCAATGGTACAATTATGGTCTTGTAAAGATAAACTGAAACTGGAATTTTAGAAAAAGTTCATAATTATGCACAAACTTTTTCCAGCCTTGCTGAAATTCCTATTCCACTTTATCTATTCAAGACCATAATTGTACATTGAATTTATTTCCATATGGGGCCTTCTAACACTATATATTCTATGAAACTACACGTGCATTCTTGATTCAGAGTGGGAAAATCTTATTTTAGATGCGAGGGACAGAAGCCAAACACATAAAGAACATGCACTTAAACATGATAGCTAGGAAACATAAATGTAGATATCACAACCGCTGAGAAACATAAATATAGATATCATGGTCACAATTTTTTGGAGACACAACATAATTGAGTGGTATAGCCAGACGATGCAACACAACCACTACTCCTCCAATTCTAAGTTGGTACTGCACGATCCAAAAACCATAGATAAGGAATAAATTTAGAGAGCAGAGGAGGAGGGCCATAATGATCAAAATAATATGGGATCCCTATATTATTTTGGTCGTTATGGCCCTCCTCCTCCGCTCTCTAAATTTATTCCTAATTATCTATGGTTTTTGGATTGTGCAGTGCCAACTTAGAACTGGAGGAGTAGTGGTTGCATTGCATCATCTGGGTATACCACTGAATTATGTTGTGTCTCCAAAAAATTGTGACCATGATGCCTACATTTATGTTTCTTAGCTGTTGTGTCCCAGGATCCCTTATGACCCTTTATGACCCTTTACAATCCCTAAGAATACATCTTAGATATCTTAAAGTGTCGTAAAGGGCCATAAGAAACTCCTAGGAGGGGCCAGATGAGATTCCACCTTCATGTGGTTGGCCTTGTTAAGTATAGAATGTTAAACTATTCTTGAAACAAAGAGAAGCTCAAAAAAAAATATTTAACATTTCACACCGTCGCAATGCCTAATTTGGTGGTAAAATATAAGGTGAAAAAGGAAAAGTACTGCCACATCCATCAAATGTAATGTAAGAATTCCTTTTAATATACCATTTTTATCCTCATTGAATTTTGAAACTAAAGGCATTCCTTACCATCTCCATTTTGATTTTTTTAAAATTTTCTTCCAATTAATGAAATTGACTCCCTTTACAGAATCAACTGTGCTTAACATCATTGCTATTTTTATTTGTCAAATGGGGTGATGGCCCAGATGTGTTCAGTGCTTTGATGATTGAAATTTAATGCCACCTTATGGAAGAAATCCTCCCTATGTTGTTGTGTATCCATCTGGAGGAATTTATGGCCATCCATCAGTACCTCCTGTAAGTTCTAATACCTTGAGTTTTGTCATTCTTGTCTTTTCAAATATTTAATACTTATAATTTGAAAGTATGCATCTGTCTATGTGATTTTTTTTAGGTAAGTCAATAATGAAGGAGATGGTCACTCCCTTTTGTTACCTAGAGTTTAGAATGTATTTTTGGCTATTTTTATTGTGGACATATGGCCTATTTTACTATCCTAATTTTCTAACATTGTGGTCTTGATTGAAACTTTAGGGTACACACACATTCACTCAATATGGAATCCCATCAAATGGTAATCCTATAGATGTCGTAATGGTAATTACTGAAATATTGTAGGTAGTAATTATATGGAAAATGATCATAAGAGTTTTTAGCACTCAGCTATTAATGTTTTAATCTTTTAAGAAATGTTTTGAATGGAAATTTGATATCTACTATCTGTGGATAGACTTCAGTCGCACAAAACATAGATTCAGAGCCAAAGTCCTTGGGAGGTAAAGGATAGAATTCAATGAAGAGGGTAAAAGGAAGTTTGGGAAAGCTCAAAATAGTTACAAGTAAAGGAGAGGGTGGAAAAGTAGCACCTTCTATTGCAAATGGTGCCTTCTCACAAAGGTATATATTCAAGTCTACTAAATTTGATAAACTTATTAAACTTTAATAATCAGTGGGAAGGTCTAGGATGCTGCTTAGATAAAATAGTTTATGTTCTAGGCAACTCTCATTTTCTTACCTTCTAACTTATATGTTAGTGATCTAAATAGAATTGTCAGTTTCAGTGGGGACAGTGGCAGTGAAGGTAGTGAGGAAGGTAATTCACTAAATGTAAGAAAATTTTTTCTGTATTTCTTGTACAAAAATGTATGGATGCTGATCTTATTATTTTCTCTCTTTTTTGAGTTACTTTTGCAAATAAACTTGGCTTATAGTAATATGGGTCTACCTTATATTCCTTGTGGGAGGCACTTAATTATGCTACAATTGAGCCATACATATCTTACTTCTTGTGAGATTTAAACTTGTGACTTCTATTTCAAGAATATGAGGTTTATTTTCATAAATTCACTTAACTCATTTATGTTTCCAATACATTTTTATCTTTCCCATTTCAGGATACCCAACTTCTAGAGGCCAAAAATTTTGATTCGGGAGTTTGATTGACAAATTTTTCAAAGAACCAACAAGATCATGATGTGATCTATCAAGCTATAACCCACTATGCTGGCTATGACCACTTCCAGGTCCATCAGAATCCTCTAAGGCCTTAACAATTGACTTTGAAACTTTCAAACAAAACTATCAAAAGTCGAAAATTTATATCTTTAAATCTAGAAATAATTCTTTCAATAAAAATTTACCAACATTATTATCTAGCCAATTCATAGCTTTGAGAAAAATCTTGGATCAATCCGTGCTCAAAAGTAAACTTACTCTAATAGTAGCCTTATGTAAAAGTAAGGTTGAGACACAAATTTCCACATTAAAAAAGTGTCTAGGTCACTCTTTCTCTCATTTTTTTTGGTTTAATTTTGACTGTCTTGATATATTGTCTTAGTTTCTTGGTGATCTCACAATTGTGTCCCATATTTTTTCTAAGTTGGATCAAATTGCTCAAGTTTTATTTTTATGTGTGTAATTTGGACTTGAGATTAATGTTTACCCCTAGATTGCGATCCTCTCAAGTATAATATTTAGTGATCAATGTTTAAGTGCTTTTTTTTATCATTGTATATTCACTGGCATGAGATTGCATAAGTTATTATATGTACTCTTTTGGAATCAGATGTTTTTCATTTTGTTTTGTTATTCATTTTGTTGCATAGGACTATTGACTACGAAACAAGGCTCCCCTTCATTGGGCCTTCATAATACACATTGCAGGCCCTCTTCCACCACTCTTTTCCCAAGTTTGATTCCTCCAAAACAAAGAAAAAAATGCGGTGATGTTGTCAAAACTTCAATAATGGACTCCTTGGCAACTAATGCTCGAAAATTTCAGGCTTGGAGTTTGGTCCCTCACAACCTATAGGTAGAGATACAGACAGCCTGAAAAATAATAGCCATCCCATTTTTTAAGGAGAATGAGTGTTATAAGTACATCACATATTCTCACTTTCTTTGCATAATTTTTCTCATTTTCATACTCTTGCAACTTTGAATTATCTCCCTCCATCTGTAATGCAAATTATATTCATGTCCACTATTTATATATATGATGTCACAGTTGGGAGGACATTGTTTTGTCCCTTTATCCACTAGGATACTAAACTCTTAAAAACTCTAAAGCAACACTAAAAAAATACATGCGACGTCAAACTGTTAGAAATTGTCAACGGCTCGACATCGCATGTATAGAAAATATGTCGCATAGCTATCGTAATTGTGACACCAAAAAACTATAATGATGGCATGCTAAAGTTTTTAGATGGTGCAAATTGTGACGTATTGCTGTCGTAATAGCGACAGATAAATTATGTAATGAAAGCTCGTATTATGACACCTGAACATCACATTTTTTGTGTTAACCATCACAAATTATGACAGACGTGCGATGTATTTGCTATACATGCGACGTTGAGTCATTGGAAATTTTTGACGGCTCAACGTCACATGTATAGAAAATACGTCACATGTCTATTGTAATTTGCGATGCCCATAAACTGTAACGACAACATGTTAAAGTTTTTAGATGGTGCAAACTGCGACGGTTAACACAAAAAATGTGACACCTACGTGTCGTAATATCGAAAACTAAAATATGTAATGAAAACATGATAACCATCATAGTCAGCTCGTATTGCGATGGTTAGTACCATTGCAATAATGATATACTATATAGTCATTGTTGTTTCTGACACCAAAATTGCAACACTAGTCTCTGTCGCTTGGCTGATGGGACAACGTCAAAAAGTGACACATAACCGTCAAAAAATGGTCTCAAATGTTGTAGTGTCTATCCAACTTCTTTCCAATATATACCAATTGTGGGGACGTTTCTGGTCCCAAATTGATTTCTTCCAAGTCCTCTAACTTGGCATTGGACCTTTGAGACATATAGTTGTCATTTATGCTGAACATACACTCTAGTTCTACTAACCCTTTTTGGATATGGTTAGAGGCTAACTGGACAATCTCATTCTCAAAAATACACTCTTTACCATTTACAACTGCAATCAAAGAATCACAATCAATCTTCTGGCCATCATAGTGATCCACACATTGAATAAATTTGAGGATATCATCATCATCCTCATAAAATTGCCAGTTATGAATGTTTTCTGGCGCTGCAAGCCTATTTTTAACCTCAACCACAAAAATCCCAGCAAGAGTCATATCATCATTGTTTAGAGAAACATTTGTAAGAAAATCTGCCATGATGTTATTAGATCTTTCTACCCAAATAATATTGAAGGAATCAAAGAATTATAACCTATCTCAAACTGCATATTTATATAACTTCAGTCTAACATCCTTGGAAGCATATTGGGACCTTATTTGAGCTATGATTAATTGGGAATATCCATGAATTTTCAAACATTTAATACCATGCTTAATGGTAATATCCATTCCCAAGATTAAGGATTCATACTCAATTGTATTAATTGTACAATGAAAAGCTAGTAAGAAGGAGTATTTGAAAGTAATACCTGATGGGGATATGAATAGAATACCAGCTCTTGATCCTTCCTTGGATCATTGTCCATCAAATTACATCTTCCACAGTCCACCTTGTTGCAACAACAATTCATCAATGATCGGATTAGTATTTCTCAACTGTGGCTTGATCTCTTCTATAGCAAAGTTTTTCATATCAACATCTATATAAAAATTTAGTTGGTCAGGAATAACCATCTCCACCATGATAGGTGAACAAGGCTCTCTATAAAACTTGACCTCAAAACCATTTACAGGAATTTTTGCATAAGATAAATCTAGTTGCAGTCTTCCACCCACTATTGTTTCCCACTGTCTTGATAGAAGCATACCATAATGAGGTTTTGTCTAGAACAACTATATCCATTCTATAAGTAGCTTCTAGGAAGGAAACAATCTTGACTTCAATGTCCTTTGGTGTTCCTATCACAGGAACCTCTCTTTTGTCCATTTCATAACAACTTCCAACAAGGTAGTGACTTGAAGACCTAATTCTTTCATGACATGATAAGGCATTACAGTAGCTAAAGTACCAGAGTCTATCATGTAATTCTTAACTAGAAAATGATTTACCATTAAGGTAACATAAAAAGGATCCACTAAGAGTGGTTCTTGAGTAATCACATTACCAATACAGATGTTAGAAAATTCTTTCCTCTTATCTAATCTTTTTACTTGTTTTTCATTTTCCTTGACAGATGGAACCTCTCTTTTATCGCCTTTATCAGTCAAGGGTACCTCTTCTTGTTTTGACCTAGGGATATCTTCTATCCCTCTTAGAAGTGCAATTGTGGCTTCCTTATGCTCTCTTTTTTTTAGCATCTCCATGAGTGGGACTAAAACTTTCATCTTATTGAGAGCATGTCTCATGTCAAACATAGGTAACTCTGAAGATGAATCACATATCTTTTTACCTTTCATGGATTTTCTAGTAGCCACGTGTTCTTCTTTTATTTCTTCATTCTCCTTATGATCAGAAGAATATTCAGCTTGTTTTTCAAATTTATTTCTTATACTACCCTTGTGATGAGATTCTGTAGCATTTTGTGGAGTGTCTTCTTTAATAAAAACTGAAGCAAGCTTACCTTGAGAAGGCTCAACTGTTCTACTTCTTAGATTGTATGCACCCCTAGCTTCATTTATTGCTGCTATAGTTAGGGGCCTTTTCCATTCATCAATTGGCAATCTAAAATGAGGGTGCTCTTGTTTTTCACCCACTACATTAATGGTTGTTTGGGATATAATATCAGTCTTATCAATAAAATTAGAGACAATTTTGGGCTGATATTCTAAGTACTTCCTCCTTTTTCTGCTTACATCTTGAATATGTTCACCTTTGTTAGGAAACCAAGGGTAGGGCTTCCTTACAATGAACATGTTTACAGTAGGACTCTCTTGTTCAATACTTGATTGTTCATCTCCCTCACTTATTTGATGAGCTAGGGCTTGGGCTACCACACATTGATATGAAGAGTGAGGCATGTTGTAAGCAGTGCAATAGGGAGTGTTCTCTACATAATTTGTATTATTCCTTTTCAGGGGATCAGGGGTTTCTCTGGAATTTTGTTTTTATCGATCCTCAAGGATTGGCTTACCCTCTTTCCAGTTTTTTTTATGGCATACTCCTCAAATTAGGTTGTTTATCATACCTTTGATACTGGTATTTATTATCATGATAACCTTTATCATTTTTATCCATTTTAACAGTAAGATCTTTAACCGTAGTCATCAAGTTATCAACCCTATCATCCTCCTTAGAAGGTTTGTTTACTTGTCCCTTTTCTCTCCAAAGCTTTCCATCTTCTCTCTTTCCCATTTTCCCTCAGGCTCGCCTATTACTTTCAATGTCTATTGTTGTTTTATAGGCATCCTTCATAGTTCTTGGGTTCTTATCTCTAAGGAGATAGGACATTTTCCCATCAGCAACATTAAAGTAAGTGACCAAACACACTTCTTCATATAGTCTTAATTCTTGGAAGAGTTTGTTCATAGCTTTTTGGAACCTACTATTAAAATCTGACATGCTCTCATTTGAAAATTTCTTTATATTATTAAATTCATTCAACATATAACCTGAGTTTACATGTTCTCTTTATTGTTCCCTAAAAGATTTAACAAATTCTTCCCAAGATGCAATACTATTATTAAAAAAATTCTAAACCAATCCCTTGCATCTTCTTTTAAAGACTGAAAAAAGCTTAATGATAACATCTTCATGTTTTATTTCAAAATCAGTTATCATATCATTGAAATATTTTAAATGTTCCTCACAGGTTACAACATTATTTGCTGTGAACTTAGGGATTTTGTCTCTTACCTCATTAGGAATCACATTGGGATAACTAGGGATGCCATCAAAGAAAAGAGCTTTATATCTATCTAGATTAACAAGTCTTCTTTGGAATTTCCCCAAAGCATTGTTTGTACTTGGTCCATCTACACCTCCTTGATTTTGGGTTTGCTGAGAACTTCCTTGCTTCTGACTAGAGCTTTGAGTGTTTGGACCAGGACCAACATTTTGAACACTTGGAATAGAACCACCTGGTGGATTTTTTTGTTGTGTTCTAGTAATAATAGGCATAGAACTACTTGTAGTGTTATTATTGTTTTCATGTAAGAAAGTTATCCTCGTCTTCATGTCTGTGGCAACAACCTCTAGCTCTATCTTTTCTAGCTTCTTGGATAGATCTTCTTTAGTCTTTCTGGCTTGCTCAATTTGGAAGTCAACTTAGGACATTCCTATAGGGATAGTCTTATTTTGTTTAGGCTCATTGATAGTTATACTAATAGCCTTTTTCTTACCTTTTCTAGAGACATCCTTTTTTTTTGTTTTGAGCTTTGCATTCTGCTAAATCTCTTGTGGGTGCAATTGTCTTATGACGGGTCCTTCTTCTGCAAACTTGTCTCTATTAGAGTTTGCTCTTTTATTTGCAACTTGTTTCCTTGAGGCCTCAAAGTCACCAAAACAATCCTTGTCTAGACCTTTACCCTCTTCATTCATTCTCTTAGCCTTTAGCTCATTCCTTCTTGTCTCTGCCAAGAGTTCTTCTCTCTTGGTTAATAAGTCATAGATCTCTTGTTCATGGCTCTTTCTAGCTTGATAAATCTCTAATTATTTCTCTTGTTTTCTCCTTCTTAGAGATAAGACCTCCTCTCTCAATTTTTTAGAGTCATAGGATGTTGTCTCATTAGCAGAGGTTTCCCCCGGTTGTTCCATAGTTTCTTCTACAGGGAAAAATCCCGCATCTATTGTTTCCCCTTTTCTGAAAGTGTCAAAAGGTGCATCAGCCTTATAAGAGTTTACTGGCCTTGGTACTTCAATACTTTCAGATGAGGATGACCTTGTCTCAGGGACAAGGGTCTCCATTATCCCCTTTGAAGTTCTTGGGGAATATTGATTTGGTCCACCTCTTTTGGACCACTATTTATTTCTAGGTGTAGGGAGCTCTTCTCCTGTACCTTTTTCAGGATTAGCCCTAAAATAGAACCTAGTATTTATTTTCTAACTCATTTCTTAAATTAGACAATAGTATTCAATATTTCACTATGAAAATTATACTGTAATGCACAGAGTTAGATTTTCCACCCACAACTTAGTATGCAAAAATATTAGTAAACTCAGAACTGGAAAAGAGTATTTAAAAAAGATATTGTAGCAGAAAAATCTAGGATAGATTAAACCTAGTATACTTCAACTATCCCCAGTAGATTCCCCAATTTTTTAGGGATTTTTCTTGTAGAACCTTAATATAGCATTAATGCTTGACTGATATATTCCCAATTCTTGACTCTAACAACACAAAGTCTAATTAATGAGGATTAACCATCCTTCTTTTTTGAGCTCCATAGACTCAGGTGGGTGTACCTTTAATAGATTACTACTTCTCAGTAACTATAACAATGGATCAGGAGTCACATTGATTTGCCTACATCCTTTTACTGTAACAACTGGTAGAACACCATGCTGATGACTATAATTAGTTTAATACAGAGCTTAACAAGCCACACCATGAACATAAAAATAGAAAACAATAGTGAAACAAGGATATTTAAGATTCCTTACAATTTAAACATACAAGAGCATAAACACAAATACAAGAAGACAATAATGATATAGAATAGGAAACTCCACTGTATTTTATTAATATGCTTCTCCTTCAATACATTCAAAAAGACTGAAATCTTGAAAACTAAGAAAAAATCAAAAATTTGCCTCACAGTTGTATATTTCACCATCCTTACAATTATATTACATCTTTCTATTTATAGAGCACTAGCCATCTTGGAATCCTTAAAAAGAATGGATGCAACAAGCTTCAGATGGCTAGGCTAAAACTGTAAAGTCCTAGAAGAAAAAAATAGAAATACACCTTCATGCGGTGGAGAAAAGACTTGAATATCTGATTTGATATGAAATCAAATCTTTGATATGTTTTTATAACTTTGATACCTGGCACCTTTGTCCACTGATATTCTAGATAACCTCCTATAGTTATTGCAAGACCTAGTGATGATGAATACAGGCTAACTTACACTAGTCTTAATGATGATTATCCTCTATGTGCTCATAGATCAGGTGCCAGGTGACTCTTCACTCCTCATCCAATACATCAAGGTCAATGGATGCAACATTTTTCTTCTTGGGATTTATGCTCACATCCCATTCTACAACCTCTACCTCCGAAGGCCAATTAAAGCTCAGAATATTTTGTAGTTGAGCCTTTTGTCTATCCCATCTTACATCGGTGATGACCTTAACTTCTGTGACAAACTTGATAAATTTTGTCTCTACTTTGAAAGCCTCATCCAAGGTCTTATTAAACCTATCCATATCTAATGCAACATTATATGTTATAAATGCCTCTTAAATAGGAAATAAGGTATCAAATTCACCTTTCCAATCTGCTATTGCTTTAATCTTATTATCTTCTCCCTTTATTGGAGGAATAAATCTATTATAATCTGGCCCAAACATGTTGATCTTGGATTGTATCTGATTTTCCTTGCCTTTGAAGAAAGACAAAGTGGCTCCAATATCCTTAATTTCTTCTCCTATTTGACACACAATCACATGGAGATCTGTCTTGTGTGGCTGTAAGGCTCCTAACCTTTCAAAAAGTGATGCCCTCCTTGACCAAGTACCAAAATAAGGACTTAAAGTTGAAATATGGTTAATGACCTCTATTTCTAGGTTAGGTAGTTGTTTGTAAGCATTGTATACCAAATAAACTTTACTCTTTAGGATATCAATCCTATGTTGCAAGATCTTCCACTAGGCTTCCAAAGCCACTTTTGTCATGCCCAGAAATTTGCGCCCAAAAATGCAACAACTTTTTTTTGAAAGGTTAATTTAATGTCGTAAGGCACATAATTAAGGAGATAACCAAGCTTGCTAAGCTATGGTCAAGAGTACTCGGTTATATTATTAGGTCAGCATCAATAAGAACCATAAGTAGGGTTAAGAGGTATCATGAGTACATGTCAACCTCCCTCAATCCCTTGGTCAATTTACCAAAGTTTAGTTTGTTCAAAGATGTCAGTTAAGTACCTGACCATGACCGTATCGTGAGTGAGGGATGTATCAAAGGACGGTTATCCAATTTCATACATTACTAAAGTTACCCTCAAAGATTAAACATATAGTTTGATCCTAATACAAATGCGTTTAGAATTATCATAACTATTTGTATACATATTTTTATAGAGTTTGATGATGTGAAATAAACTCACCCTGTGACTCAAGAAATTAATTATATACTTTAACAAGTTACTAGTTATGTAAATCTTCCTACATCTCAATAAGAAAATTACACAAAATAGAAGAAGCATAATATTATTTTTAAAATGACCAGTATACTGGCCACATAAAAATAACATTAACGAATTGAGTTTTCTCATTAACAATTACCTTACTTAAGATTTATCTTTAAATTAATTAGTTTATTCATTAAAGCTAGTTTTCTCTCTCCTACCAAGGTAGTGCAAATAAGTTCAACCTTATGGTGATAAAATTGACTAAATTAAAGTCACTAATAATCTTTTTTTTTATTAATCCCTAAAACAATTTAATCTCACATGTCGACTATAGTAATCCTTTTAAATATCAACTTAGAGAAAATAATTGACCTTAGAATATCTTTTCGAGAACTTTATTCGATATCTAAATAACTTGATTAATAACTCCACAAATTTATTCAACTATAATATATCGTTATTATTCCTATGGGATATTTTATAACAAATTTTGCCCCTTTTTAATATTTTTAATCCATTCACTTATATAATTTAATCATTCCTAAGATATCTTAAATGAGTCCCCATTAATCATTTAAACTTCACTCCTACCCAAAGACCAAATTTTTTTTTAACTCTCATATTAAAAATTCTAACTCAAGTTAAAAGTCTACCACCCAAGAAAAGAAGTGAAATTTCCTCTTAAACAAATTTTAAAACAACCCTCTCAAATGAAAATTTTTTTCCCTCCAGAAGCATAGTCAACTCTCTTTTGAACCCCCTAACCCTAATTTGAAATTAGGGTTAGGGAAAAAAGGAGAGAAAGTTAAAACACTAAATCTACTCTTCCCCCAAACCCTAAAAAAAAAACTTCTCCTCCTCTCTCCTTTTATTTTTTTTATTTTTACTTGTTTTTCATGTGCAGGTTTCATGGAAGCCAATGTTGGATAAGAGCCTCAACATATATTCATTTAAACATATATACATACTCATGTTTATGTGAGTGTATATATATATATATATATATATATATATATATATATATGATTCGTAATGTGTAGGGTTTCATATTAAAAAGTGGCAGTCTGTAATGATCTGCGTTATTTTAGTGGGGAGGTCTGTTGTTTTTTTTTCTTTTTGCCTTACGGCATATGGTGATAAGCGGGCTGTGTCCCGTGGCCACCGAGCAGGCCACAAATCACAGCCGCAAGGCCACGACTATGCCACCGGTGCCGAGCGCACAGCAGAGGGGGGCCGAGCCCCTTCCCTTCACGCTGCCTTTCTTTAAGGAAGGACGGGGGAGGATGGGGGTCACGGCCTCCTTCCCAGTCCCATATTTTAATTAATTTTTTTTTTGTTTAGAATAATTATTATATATATATATATTTATAAATCTGTTTGAAAGTTTAAATACAGCAGCATAAAAGATATCTTTTTTTTAAAACTTCCAATATATATATGTGTGTGTGTGTGTGTGTAGTAAATGCTAAGGGTGATAAAAGAGAAACAGTCTATATATATATATATATATATATATATATATATATATATATATATATAAACTTAAGTCTACCTTTCTGAAAACAAATATGTATATTTTTTTTCAAGGAGAGTTAAATGCATATGTGGCTGTAAATGTATACAATCTATCTACTCATAATTTATTTTTTTAAGTCAAAATGAAGACTTTTATTTCAAGTATAAAAAGAAACCTATTCTATTTTTGCAAGATTTGAATATACTAGAGCTAGTTTTCCAGATTATGTAATCAAATTTTGTTTTCTCTTTCATTTATTTCAACCTTGCAAACTCTCAACATAAAGACCTTTTGGAAAGTAAGGTAAGGATATGTAGCTATTCTTATGTATACTAACTTTTTGAAGACATTAATAAAATTTCATTCAACATATTTTTATTCATACAAGAAACCATTATATTTACTCAAGATCATGAACACTACAAATCTGAAATTTCATAAAATATATGATCACAAGTATTCATTTTCTTTGAATGCCACAAAGGGCTTTACATACACATATAGAAATGTGCAAAAAGAACAACAATAAATCCATTTTCTCCAATATGCAACTATATCACTTCAAGTAGCTCCAACCTCACAAACATGCAAAAAACAAAAGAAGGAAAACACATGGGACCATGGGCTGCTCACCTCCCAACCTAGGCCTCTTATGAGGCCACCCCCAAGCTTGGGGAACCAAAAAAAGGTGGGAGACAATCACACTAACAATTTACAAAACAAGGAGACAATGAAAATCACATTTTTACTCCCAACCCAAAGTCTTTCACAATGGGTCACACAAGGACCCTAAAATGAGGTGAAGTGGACCAAATACCCAAGGGAGAAGGCCAATCCAAAAACATACTAAAATCAAGCCCTCTCATGGCTTACAAAGAAGATAACTTTCATCTCAATATCAAACCCATATTTCATCAACATGTCCTTATGTCCCCCAAGCAAAACAACAATCAAGGATGGCTTCATGGAGCCCATACTCCATGATTTTTCCCTCTCCTCCTTGAGGAGAGACTCTACACCAAGGGCTTTAAAACTCCTCCACCCCCAAAGCTGCTCTTCCCTCCCAAGGATGAGTGAGCCATGAGACTCTCATTAACAAAATTTACAAGGAAAGAAGCAAAAAAAATACTTCACAACAAAAAACATAAAATTTAACTACAAGAACATAACTACAATATTCTCATAAAATACACACAACATTCATCTTTCTGGAAAGCACAAAATAGAACAACAAGAAATGAGATGCAATATGTCCACCAACCTAGATCCAAGCTTATGGAAATATAGTTGTAGAAGAGCTCCCTTTTAGCCTAAGTCCTCTTTCCAATGTCACCAACTCTAGCTAAGTCTCTAAGTTAGAGAGTGGGTGTTCAAACTCTCCATCATGGAGAGTCCCCACTAAAAAGCCACTAAAAACTCATGGGGAGAAGGAAAACCCTCTAATTGGTCTCTCTTCCCTAAACTCTTATAACTTTCTAAAAATAGATCCAAAAAGGGAAACTCAAAAAGGTGAGTAATGTCTTTGCATAAAAATGGAAGAGTGGTTTATCCAAGATAAAGCCTCACAAGAGTTGATTTTCGTCCAACTTGGGAAACCAACTTTTGGAAGGGTCACATGTTCAACCAGAGGCTATCCTAGGGTTAAAATGGCCCTTATCTATTGGTATAACAAGTGGGATACCTAAAAATGACCCCAACACACCCATAGGAACTTTTTAACCCCTCCAAAAATCCACTATAAGGGTACTTACGAAATTCAAATGAGATAACCACACCTCCATCTCCCAAACAAAGGTATGCATATGGAGATTCACTAATGTACTTACCTAGGTAGGTGGACAACCATTCCCAAGTTGACATGTCATGGTCTTAAGTAAAATCACAAGTCTCAAATGGCACACACAAACATTTACACATCACTAGACCATGTCATATCCACTTGGGCATAACCACAAGGAAAATAAATATGAAATTACATTCAAGGAATACATTGCCACAATCAACCATTTACATTTACAAATTAAATTATGATACAATGAGGTCTCATCTCTCATTAGATGCAATCTTGGCTTAAACTGAGTTCACATATACCTATGTTTGGTTCCCCAGATAAAATACCATGGTCTCATACCTGCACACTCATTTCAAATATCAGTAGTCTGAGGAGATAAATATACATCATAAAGAAATAAGTAATATTCAAAACTTAAGGGAACATCAACATAATAAGTTTATTACTTAAGATCACAAGAATATAATAATTTTATTTAAGCATATAACATAACGTAAGGTTCACATTGCATGATATCTAAATTTAATATTCATTTCTAATAATTCTTCTATCATCAATAACCCATAACATAACCATAATGTTTTTCCAAATCAATTGTCTCAAAATAAATGTCCATAAGGTGCATCATAAAGTATCATGTATCCAACATCTAAAATGATCAATCCATGACATAAATCATAAAATCTATAAGGTCCATAGTGCAAAAATATAAAGTATCATGTGATAAATCTATCATATGAAGAAAAACTAGAAACTACGATGGGGTTCAGGGTGAGGCCTCACATCCTCCCCCCTAGGCTTGAACTTCCTCCTGGAGTTCATAAAAAAGATGGGGGTACTAAGCTCTCATCTGTGCTGCATCCTCCCATGAAGCTGTAACCTTATCATAGCAATCCCACTGAACCCTAACTTGGTCCAGCTCTCAGCCTCGTAGACCCAGCATCCGAGGTGCCAAAATGTGAATAGGCTCCAATGCTAGCTTCTCGTCTGACTCCACCTGTAAGGCATCCCAATCTATCATGTGAGACTCATCATAAATATATTTTCTCAAAACAGAAACATGAAACACATCATGGATGTGTGACAGGCTAGGTGGCAAGGCTAGATGATAGGCAACTGGTCCTATCCTCTCCAATATCTCAAATGGTCCCAAAAATCAAGGTGCAAGCTTAAAGCCCTTTCC
Organism: Thuja plicata; assembly: GCA_018584345.1. Lineage (NCBI taxonomy): Eukaryota > Viridiplantae > Streptophyta > Pinopsida > Cupressales > Cupressaceae > Thuja > Thuja plicata. The sequence continues at coordinate 3,650,774 of MU224354.1, read as the reverse complement.
AAAATGGATTGGACTCTTATGAGGCCGCACTCTCAAGAAAACCCTATCTTCAACCATGTAGACCTGATCTATCCTCTTTACATTGGCATACTTCTTATGTCGATCCTGTGCCTCTAGAAGACACTACATAATCAAGGCTACCTACTGCACCATCTCTAGAACTAACTATGGTCCAATTGTTACCATGTCCTCAATTCTGTCCCAACTCAAAGGTGTCCTGCAAGGTCTACCATACAGTGCCTGATATGGTGGCATACATAAAGATGAGTGATGCCCATTATTATAGGAAAACTCTACTAAATGTAGGTACTCCTCCCACTTAACCTGATGGTCCATAACATACATATGGAGCATATCCTTGAGTACCTAATTGACTCTCTCTATCTGACCATCTATCTCTAGGTGATAATTTGTGCTAAAATTGAGCCTGGTGCCCAAGGCTGTCTGTAATTCCCTCCAAAATGATGAAGTGAAGAGAGAATCCTTGTCAGAAATGATCTTCTGAGGAATGCCATGCAGTCTAACAATATATCTCAAGACAACCTATGCCACTGCTGGAGCTTTAAAAGTGGTACAGACGGCTGATAAGTGGGCAACTTTGGTCAACTTGTCAACTGTCATCAAGATAGCATCATGGCATCGAGATGACATAGGGAGAACCATAATGAAATCCATGGATATAACATCCCACTTCCACATAGGTACCTCGTGAGGCTGAAGGAGCCCTCCAAGATGACCATGTTCTGCCTTAACCCTCTGGCATTCTAGGCATCGGGCTACTATCTCTGCAATGTTCTGCCTCATACCCGGCCAATGATAGAGATGTCTCAAATCAGCATGCATCCTCTTAACTCCAAGATGTGCTTCATAAGGGGCTCTATGAGCCTCTAGCATAATAGTATTACGTAAATCTCCTGTAGAAGGTACATAGATGTGTCCTCTGTGACATAATAGTCCATCAGAATCCAAGGAATACTCTAAGAATATCCCCACAAGGGGTCTCTAAGAGCGGATCAACTAATAAACCTCTACATATAGCTCATCCTCCCGCAAATGATGTAGTATATAGTCTCTCAAATTTGTACCAGTGATCATGGATGATAACTCATGTCACCTCCTACTCAAGGCATCAGCAACTACATTCTCTTTCCCTTTGATATAATGGACATCAAATTCATACTCACATAAGAACTCCATCCACCTCCTCTTCCTAGCATTAAGGTTCGGCTAAGTGAATATATATTGCAAACTCTAATGGTCTAAATGAAGCTCAAATTGATGTCCAAAGAGGAAGTGTCGTCATCTTAATAATGCATGCACCACTGCCGCAAGCTCAAGGTCATGGGTATGGTAATTGAGCTCGTGAGTCTTAAGTTTTCTAGACTCATATGCTATAGCTCACCCATCCTGCATAAGTACTTCCCGCAATCCATCTAAGGATGCATCCATGCAGACCACAAAGTCTGCTGAAGGCTCTAGCATTGCTAAAATAGGTGCGTTGGTAAGTGCTTTCTTGAGTTCTCGAAAAGCCCTCTCACACTTCTTTGTCCATTCAAATTTCTTTCCTTTCATTGAAGGGATGTGATAGGATGAGCCACTCTAGAGAAACCCTTAACAAATTGCCTATAGTATCCTGCGAGACCCATGAAACTCCTAACCTCGGTCACACTAGTAGGTGCTGGCCAATCCATAATGGCATCAATCTTTGATGGGTCCACTGAGATCCCATCACCTGATATAACATGGCCTAAATATCTGACCTCTAATCTGAAAAAGGCGCATTTTTACAAGCTACCATACAACTGATTATCCCTCAAACACTATAATACCTGCCTGAAATGCTCCTCGTATTCCTTCTCATTACGAGAATATATCAATATGTCATCAAGGAACACAACCACAAACCTGTCAAGAAAAGTGTGGAATACCCCATTCATGAGGCTCATGAATATAGTAGGGGCATTTGTAAGACCAAAAGGTACAACAATGAACTCATAATGTCTGTATCTAGTCTGGAAAGTTGTCTTGTGGATATCACTTTCCATGATTCTCAACTGATGGTACCCTGATTTAAGATCTATCTTAGAGAACACATGGGAAACCTATAACTAATCAAACAAGTCATCAATCCTAGGCAATGGGTACCTATTCTTAATGGTTAACTTGTTCGACTACCTATAATCCATACATAACCTAAGAGAACCATCCTTCTTTTTCACAAAGATAACTAGTGCACCCCAAGGAGAGACACTAGGTCGTATGTGCCCCTTCTCAAGGAGCTCCTCTAGCTGAATCTTGAGCTCATTAAGTTCATTAGAAGACATCCTGTATGGTGCTCTAGATACTGGTGCAGCTCCTAGCACGAGGTCTATATGGAAATCAACTACTCTATGGGGAGGCATACCGGGTAATTCTGAAGGAAACACCTCTGCAAACCCCTGTAACATAGGATGATCATCAAGAGAGGTTTCCTTTTCTGCTTCTTCTTCCCTATCACTGATAGTGATGGAAAATAATTGGCATCCCTTTTGCATGCACTTCTTAAGCTGCATAGTGGAAATCATATGAATGGATACCACCCTCTAAACCCCTAGAATAACTGTAGCATTACTGCCATTATCTAAACATTCTACCTTCTTTTACCAACAATCTAGCATGGCCCTGTGGGCATAAAGCCAATCCATGCCAAGTACTATCCCATAGGATCCAAGAGGTGTGATACATATATCTGCTATGGTAGTCATGGTACCAATCTGAATCTAGCAATCCTTAACTAAGGAAGTGATGGGTACTCTAGAACCTGAGGCTAACTCTACCTCCCAACTAACTTCTTGTCTAGCTTCCACTAGCCTGCAACGCTCCATGACCAATGGAGAAACAAAAGAATCTATAGCACCTGAATCAAATAGAATAGTAACTCTGTTACCTCCAATCATACCTGAAGCCTCAATTACAGTAGCCTAATGTTCTTCCTGGTAGTTGTCAACCGCTGCAAAAACTCTATGGGATCTACCCATATCTCCAACAGTGGGCTCTGATGCTGCAGTGCACTGACCACCCCCCTAAGGGCAATCCCTAGCCTAGTGCCTGATGGAACCACAAGAGTAGCATGGTCCTCGAGTCTAAAATTGGGTACCCTGGGGTTTAGAGAAATGTGAGCCCCCTATCCTGCTAGAACCACTATAACCACTCTTGGAGGACTTCTGAGTCCTAGCTGGGGGTGTAAATGATGCATATGACCTTTGGTCCCTACCAGGAGCCTGTGTCTGCCACTGTTTGGGCTTGGAGCCATGTTTCCCCTAAGGAGCCCTCTGTCTCTATCCCTATTGTGACTGCTACTAAGGTGGAGGGTGTTTGTAGGACCCCAATGAATGCCTGTTATTATTATGATTATTTCTATTACCCTTCCAATGTGTTTTCTGATATCTTGAATTCTATGGTATGGTGTTTCAGTTCTGAGACTGATCTCATGCATCCTATCCCCTACCCTGAATCTCCTCAGCAATCAAGGCCTTTTCTACCACCTCTCAGAGGTTCCCTAGGGCTCCCATGTGTACTGGACCAGATATAGATGCATTCAACCCCCTTACAAAGCAGTTGACCTTGATCTTCTCATCTCTCATATAGTCTACATAGGGTAGAAGTTCCAAGAATATACACTCATACTATGTGATGATGAGTCCTCTCTGTTGAAGATAATGAAACTCATCTATCTGACACTACCTAATGTGCTTAGATAGGTAAAATTCTCTGAATCTCTCTAAGAAGGTGCTCCAAGTGAGTGTATCCATAGCTAGATTACCCTTTAACTCTTATGTCCTCCACCAAATAGTTGTTGATCCCCTCAGCAAGTGGATAGCAAAGTGTGCCCTCATATTGCTCCCATAAGGGTGCAATCCAAAACACCTCTCAAGGATCAAAATAAAATCCTTAGCCTCACTCCCACCCGTGGCTCCTAAAAAAGGTGGTGGGTTAAGGCATATTAGTTCCTTGATGTGGTCCCATGTGTCACAAGGTACCCTCTCATAAGTTGGAACAAATACCTCTAGAGGTGGCATGTGTACTGACTCAACCTCATGGTCAGCATGGTCCTCCACAATCCTAGGTGGGGGACTCCTACTGTATTCACAAGCTACACCCCCAAGTCCTTCACACTGATTATCCTATGGTATCCTATCCAAAATGATCCCATCCAGATTTTGAAGAGCATTCAATACATCCTAGTTGGGATTGGGGGGTTGTTCAAGAGGAGGCCTATGCTCCTCACCAATACCCCCTAAATCCTGTTCTATCTGAACTCATACTGAAGGGGCACATTTACAGCCTCGTCCATGGGCATGAGCTTCCCATGTTACTGGAGGCATCCTACATAATATGAAAAGGGTATAAGTTGAAATTAATGTTGTAGTTTGAAGATAATGTTTTAAAGTTGTTGCGATTGTTTTAACTAAGTTTGATTGTTTTGATAAGGTCGAAACAAGTGTTTAAAATTGTGAAACATTGTGGGTTTAAGGTTCCAATGTTGCAAATTGGCTTTGATACCAAATGTTATGCCCAAACATTTGCGCCCAAAAATGCAACAACTTTTTTTTGAAAGGTTAATTTAATGTCGTAAGGTACATAATTAAGGAGATAACCAAGCTTGCTAAGCTATGGTCAAGAGTACTCGGTTAGGGTATTAGGTCAGCATCAATAAGACCCATAAGTAGGGTTAAGAGGTATCATGACTACATGTCAACCTCCCTCAACCCCATGGTCAATCTACCAAAGTTTAGTTCATTCAAAGATGTCAGTTAAGTACCTGACCATGACTGTATCGTGAGTGAGGGATGTATCAAAGGACGGTTATCCAATTTTGTACATTACTAAAGTTACCCCCAAAGATTAAACACATAGTTTGATCCTAATACAAATGTGTTTAGAATTCTCATAACAATTTATATACGGATTTTAATAGAGTTTGATGATGTGAAAGAAACTCACCCTATGACTCAAGAAATTAATTATATACTTTAACAAGTTACTAATTACGTAAATCTTCCTACATCTCAATAAGGAACTTACACAAAATAGAAGAACCATAATATTATTTTTAAAATGACCAGTATACTGGCCACATATATTGGCCACATAAAAATAACATTAGCAAATTGAGTTTTCTCATTAATAATTACCTTACTTAAGATTTATCTTTAAATTAATTAGTTTACTCATTAAAGCTAGTTTTCTCTCTCCTACCAAGGTAGTGCGAATAAGTTCAACCTTATGGTGATAAAATTGACTGAATTAAAGTCACTAATAATCTTTTTTTTTATTAATCCCTAAAATAATTTAAAATCACATGTCGACTATAATAATCCTTTTAAATATCAACTTAGAGAAAATAATTGACCTTAGAATATATTTTTGAAAACTTTAGTCAATATCTAAATAACTTGATTAATAAGTCCACAAATTTATTCAACTATAATATATCGTTATTATTCCTATGGGATATTTTATAACAAATGTTGCCCCTTTTTAAGATTTTTAATCCATTCACTTATATAATTTAATCATTTTTAAGCTATCTTAAATGAGTCCCCATTAATCATTTAAACTTCACTCCTACTGAAAGACCAAATGTTTTTTTAACTCTCATATTAAAAATTCTAACTCAAGTTAAAAGTCTACCACCCAAGAAAAGAAGTGAAATTTCCTCTTAAACAAATTTTAAAACAACCCTCTCAAACAAAAAAAAATTTCCCTCCATGAGCATAGTCAACTCCCTTTTGAACCTCCTAACCCTAATTCGAAATTAGGGTTAGGGAAAAAAGAAAAGAAGGATAAAACACTAAATCTACTCTTCCTTCCCTTCTCTACTCTTCCCCCAAACCCTAAAAAAAACCTTCTCCTCCTCTCTCCTTTTATTTTTTTTATTTTTACTTATTTTTCATGTGCAGGTTTCATGGAGGCCAATGTTAGATAAGAGCCTCAACATATATTCATTTAAACATATATATATATATATATATATATATATATATATATATATATATATATATATATACACACACACATTTATGTGAGTATATATATATTTAAATATATATATACATATGATTCATAATGTGTAGGGTTTCATATTAAAAAGTGGCAGTCTACAATGATCCGTGTTATTTTAGTAGGGGGGTCTGTCATTTTTCTTTTCTTTTTGCCTTACGACATATGGTGACAGGCGGGCTGTGCCGCCTGGCCACCGAGCGGACCACAGACCGCGGCCGCAAGGCCCCAGCTATGCTGCCAGTGTCGAGCGCACAGCAGGGGGGCCAAGCCCCTTCCCCTCCTGTCGCCTTCCTTTAAGGAAGGATGGGGTTGGACGGGGGGTTGTGGCCTCCTTCCCCCTCCCATATTTTAATTAAATTTTTTTTTGTTTAAAATAATTATTATATATATATATATATATATATATCTTTTTGAAAGTTGAAAGTTTAATATATATATATACCTTTCTGAAAATAAATATGTATTTTTTTTTCAAGGAGAGTTAAATGCATATGTAGCTATAAATGTATACAATCTGTCTACTCATAATTTTTTTTAAAAAAGTCAAAATGAAGACTTGTACTTCAAGTATAAAAAGAAACCTATTGTATTTTTGAAAGATTTGAATATACTAGAGCTAGTTCTTCAGATTATGTAATCAAATTTTGTTTTCTCTTTGATTTATTTCAACCTTGCAACAACTCAACATAAAGACCTTTTGGAAAGTAAGATAAGGATATGTAGCTATTCTTCTGTATACTAAATTTTTGAAGACATTAATAAAATTCCATTCAACATATTTTTATTCATACAAGAGACCATTATATTACTACAAATCTGAAAGTTCATAAAATATATGATCACAAGTATTCATTTTCTTTGAATGCCACAAAGGGCTTTACATACACATATAGAAAAGTGCAAAAAGAACAACAATAAATCTATTTTCTCCAATATGCAACTATATCACTTCAAGTAGCTCCAACTTCACAAATCTGCAAAAAATAAAACAAGGGAAACACATGGGACCATGGGCTTCTCACCACCCAACCTAGGCCTCTTATGAGGCCACCCTCAAGCTTGGGGAACCAAACAAAGGTGGGAGACAATCACACTAACAATTTACAAAACAAGGAGACAATGAAAGTCACATTTTTACTCCCAACCCAAAGGCTTTCACAATGGGTCACACAAGGACTCTAAAATGGGGTGAAGTGGACCAAATACCCAAGGGAGAAGGCCAATCCAAAAACATACTAAAATCAAGCCCTCTCATGGCTTACAAAGAAGATAACTTTCATCTCAATATCAAACCCATATTTCATCAACATGTCCTTTTGTCCCCCAAGAAAAACAACAATCAAGGATGGCTTCATGGAGCCCATACTCCATGATTTTTCCCTCTCTTCCTTGAGGAGATACTCTACACCAAGGGTTTTAAAACTCCTCCACCCTAAAGGATTCTCTTCCCTCCCAAGGGTGAGTGAGCCATGAGACTTCCATTAACAACATTTACAAGGAAATAAGCAAAAAAAATACTTCACAACAAAAAACATAAAATTTAACTACAAGAACATAACTACAATATTCTCACAAAACACACACAACATTCATCTTTCTTGCAAGCACAAAATAGAACAACAAGAAATGAGATGCAATATGTCCACCAACCTAGATCCAAGCTTATGACAATATAGTTGTAGAAGAGCTCCCTTTTAGCCTAAGTCCTCTTTCCAATGTCACCAACTCTAGCTAAGTCTCTAAGTTAGAGAGTGGGTGTTCAAACTCTCCATTATGGAGAGTCCCCACTAAAAAGCCACTAGAAACTCATGGGGAGAAGGAAAACCCTCTAATTGGTCTCTCTTCCCTAAACTCTTACAACTTTTAAAAATGGATCCAAAAAGGGAAACTCAAAAAGGTGAGTAATGTCCTTGCATAAAAATGGAAGAGTGGTCTATCCAAGATCAAGCCTCACAAGAGTTGATTTTCGTCCAACTTGGGAAACCAACTTT
>MU224354.1:3614341-3642627 GCA_018584345.1 Thuja plicata | reverse complement strand
ATCCACTATAAGGGTACTTACGAAATTCAAATGAGATGACCACACCTCCATCTCCCAAACCAAGGTATGCATATGGGGATTCACTAATGTACTTACCTAGGTAGGTGGACAACCATTCCCAAGTTGACATGTCATAGTCTTAAGTAAAATCACAAGTGTCAAATGACACACACAAACATTTACACATCACTAGACCATGTCATATCCACTTGGGCATAACTACAAGGAAAATAAATATGAAATTACATTCAATGAATACATTCCTACAATCAACCATTTATGTTTACAAAATAAATTACAATAATACGAGGTCTCATCCCTCATTAGACACAACCTTGGCTTAAACTAAGTTCACATATACCTATGTTTGGTTCCCCGGATAAAATACCATGGTCTCATACTTGCACACTCAATTCAAATATCAGTAGTCCGAGGAGATAAATATACATCATAAAGAAATAAGCAATATTCGAAACTTAAGGGAACATCAACATACTAAGTTTATTACTTAAGATCACAAGAATATAATAATTTCATTTAAGCATATAACATAAGGTAAGGTTCACATTGTATGATATCTAAATTTAATATTCATTTCTAGTAATTCTCCTATGATCAATAACCCATAACATAACCATAATGTTTTTTCCAAATCAATTGTGTCAAAATAAATGTCTATAAGGTGCATCATAAAGTATCATGTATCCAACATCCAAAATGATCAATCCATGACATAAAACATAAAATCCATAAGGTCCATAGTGCAAAATATAAAGTATCATGTGCTAAATCTATCATATGCAAAAAAACTAGAAACTACATTGGGGTTCGGGGTGAGGCCTCACAACTTTATTCTAATCCCCATCTGCTTTCTTTGTTCCTTCTGAAATATCTTCTATAGTCTCAATATGAGAATCTACAACCTATCTAGGAGGATCAAGAATAGCCTTGGGGGCCTCTTGTAATTTATTATTCAATTCCTCTACCTTCTTTTCTAATTCCTTGATCTTAATCAAGCACACTTCCCTATTTTTTGCTATAATACATGATTGATAAAAAAAAATTGGTACCTGTTGGATATTTGTTTTGTCTTGGCTTCATTCAGATGTTCAAAATGGGTAAGAACTTGGTATATTTCCAAGTCACCATTATTATGGATAGACCAAATTATCTTATCTCCATCCATTTTCTCCTGCACATTGATTAAAGATGGCTTCTGTGTCCTAGGTGCCAATGACCACATAGCTAAATTCTAGGATCGTGGATCATATCCACATCCTTTGATTATTTCTCCAATTTGTGTCTCTGAGGACAGATTTGCATTAGGATACCTTCTAATCTGATCAATTATGAAGTCTAAAGCTAAATCCCAACTAGGTACAAGAAACATTCCACTAGATTTGACTAGTTTCCTAGCTTCATCAAGTGTCATGGTTTCAGTTTTAGGGTCATATGCTTGCAAGGTTTGCAAAGCTTCACTTGGCACTACCCTCCTATGTCAGTTGCAATTGTTCCCCTAGTTCTTGTTGCTTTATCCAAATCAAAAAATTCTTGAACTCCTCTGTTTTGATGAATGCGTCATCTTTGAAGAATTCCTCTTGGTGAATTTCTCTTTCATCCTGGCATAGCAAGAGAGGTATTTCAACTTCTTCTTGATCATCCTTTTTCACTTTCTTTCCTTCCCTAATTATTTTTCTAAGGTGGTGGTCATATGCTATGTTACCATTTATTAGGGCACTCACCTTATCCTTTTTCTTCTCCTATGCCTTGGCATGGGAAGGCTCCCTGGATTCCACCTTTTGTTTCTTTTTAGGGGCTCATCAGTCATCTCAGTATTAGGCCCCTTTGTAAGGTCTAACTCTATGTTCTTCTCTGTGGAGCCTAGATGATCCATGGGAGGAGGGATATAGAATGACTAACCTCCTTCACTATCTTCCTCATATTCTGGATAAAAGTGCTTCCCTGGGCCTCTCTCCTTATCTTCTATTATCCCCTCAAGCTGATTATATAATGTATTATAGGACTCTATCATTTTATTGAGTCTCTGACGGTAAGGTAGTCCAGGAAAGGAACATCCAAAGGGATCCCCTTTATCTTTATTTATTGTTCCAGGCTCACTAGATCTTGATACTGATCTGCCATTCTTTCCACCTCATCTTCCTCCAAAATATTCCTTATGAGGTCCTCTTCCACACACTCCTCATGCTCTTTGATAGCAGTAATGGTGGGAGTTAGCAATTTCTTTGCACTCTTTATAAATCCCTCAGGGTCTATATACTTATACAAGGCCACATTCATTCTATAATGGACCAACCATTTATTCATGGAATAATGTGCTCTTGATCCAATAGTGAAGTTGGTAACCTTGAATTTTTGGGGTGTAAAGGTACCTTTCCTATGTGGAGCTAGGTGTTCTTTATCTATCATCATTAATTGCTAGATAAACTCCATTATAGCTATCCTTGGTGGTACATATTTGGGCAAGATATGTGGGGGCTGGGAACATCCATAGACCCTCATCAAAGTAAAGTTCTGTCCACAGTATAGATATCCCCAGTTATGATCTCCTGCCCACTTATCAACATACTGACAAGGTCTAAGAAGTTGCAGCACCCTGATTGGCAATCTGATCATATCCACACCTAGGATATTTAGAATTGGATATGCAATCCAGTTTGGATAACCAAAAAACTCATGTTTATGATAAGTAAAATTCTAAACCCTAACCCAAAGTTGTACTGGGTTTTTCTTTCCATGGAACATCATCCTTGGCTACAAATTGTGTACATCCATGCAATTGATATTGAAATATAAAATTAAGTGCATCAAAATAGATTAATGCAAAAATTTAGGGTTTGATTTACTGTAGACATCTATAAGGGCTTGATGTATTGATCTATAACATACTGAATATAATCATAATCATTATTTTCATGATAATTTTGCATGTCTAATATGATCATTAATAAATCTGTAGATACCCTCTTACTGCCCCCATCCTTCCCCAAAACCCTAAATAATGCATAAGCAATATACTTCACATAATGACTCAAATCCTTACAGAAGTTTAGGGTAGTAGAATTTGGTATGGAAACTATATAATTATTATTTGATTTGGGCACATGACCCTGGATTAATCTGGCCACAACGGAGGTTTCCCTGGCATACTAATTTTCTAATTTGGTTAAATCAATCTCTATGGTGCAAGGATGATATATATCAAAGGCCTTCATGAGTGAAGCCCTATCCAATATAACCAAGGCTAAGCCATCACTCTTATTAATGGTTCTAGAAAGAGAATCATGTTTCCTAGCTAGCTCTATCAGTAAGTCTATGTCTATAAAGACATCTGGGACAATCAGCTTAGCAAACCCTGATGTCCAGGGATTGGAAATTGGAATTGCCTTATCCTTATTACTATAGAAATAATTAAATAGGTGATAACTAGAAAACCCAGGAGTACATACATCTCTACAATTTTCCTTATCATAAATAAGGAGTTCATCATTTACCTTTTTCCCTTGATTGGTTCTAGGTAGTAGAGCTACGAATTTATCAGAATAGTTTCTTTTTAATTTTTTATCATCCTCTGTATCTTCACTTCTCCCACTGGTAGGATCTCTAGTTGGTTTTTCTTGACTCATTGTAACTGACTTTACTGGACAATGTTTCTTTCTGATACAAACTTCTCCTTACAACCAGCCCTAAAACCCAGACAATTGCTCACTTCTGAAAACATTGAAACTTATGCAATTTCTAGCTCTGCACTCTAAAAACTTTGGTAAACTGAAATGAAGAAAGGAAACATTTATTTATTTTTGAGAAATCAATGCACTAGTCTAGTCAAGATCATGAAATTTTTACTCAGTCACTTCTGTCATTACTCTGCGTGCCTTAACATCAATTTTTTCTAGTTGTAGCACCTAAAGTTGATAGGTACTTTGAATTTGAAAAACCCACTAGGATAGGTCATAAGTGCTTTTTCTCAGTTTTAAAACCCTATTATGAGTGACTAAGCTTTAAAATAAATCATTATTGGCTTATTTCCTTTACCTTTTATAGCTCAATAGATTTCATACACTTTGTCAAGATCTTTGCTTTTTAATAGGCTAGATTTTTACTTCATGGCACGAGAACAAACCCACGCAACTTTACCTCAATCTTACCACAGTTATTTTGGAGATTGTGTGATTGTATTGTCTCTAAGTCACTGATATTTTAGATTTACCTTGGTTGCATCATGAAATTCAACATACACCACACAATATGAATCTTATCAATAGTTTATATCTCTCTTGTTAACCTAGCTCTTATCCCAACTTAACCTTTCTTCTTTTAGAGATCACGTGACTAAGAAAACTCAAAGTTGCTGAATGTTTTGGTTTATCATGAGTTTGTTTAGAGATTTCACATGATTCATATGATTAACTCTTGATCAATGGCCTATGCTGAGTCTCTTAATCATTTTGTACTTGCTGAATCTGTCTAGAGACTATGCGACTACCCTTGGATCATCTTTAATCTGATGGCTCACACTGAATCTCCCAAGCTTTAATCTTAACTCCAGTTTGTCATGAGATTACATGATTTCAAGCCATCTCTAAGTTTCCAGATGAATTTCTCAACCTTGGGTTTACTCTGAGATTTCACGAACACCACAAATTGCTAAGCCATTTAAACATGTGTCAGAATCTTATTCATTATCTCTTAATCACTAAAAACCCCTTGACCTTTTTACTTCCTTCAGCAACTCAACGCTAGCCACAAGATTTAATTTTAATCTACGGTTCAGATTTACTCAAATCAAAACTTGACCTAGCTCTGACTTAACCATAACTAATCATTGTTCATCTAGAGACTTAGCGATTGAGTGAATCTCTAAGTCACTGATCAAATCATCTAACTCAGGTTCTGCCTTGAGATTACACGCCAGCCCTTGATTCTATTTTAATCCAACTATCTTCACTAAATCTCAAGACCTTTCATATAACTATGCTCTCATTCTGAGATAACATGACTATATTATCTCTAAGTCTCGAAAAGAAACTTTACTTCCCTTAATCTTAATGCAGGTTTTTCCAGTGACTACATGACAAACCTTATCTCTAAATCGCTGAAAGAATATTTAACTCACAATTTTATCAAGAGATTAAGTGCACACCACTAGATTAAATCATAAATGAAACTATGGCTATCTCTAAGTCCCCAAAAGAAACCTTGACTTTAGTACTTGTTTAGAGATTACATGCCAGCCACTCATCTTGGGAAAGATCAACAGTTATCTCTTAATCTCTGAATCTCTTTCTTAACTCTGATTCCCTATGGAGACTTCACGATAAAGAAAAAGTAAACTCTATCCTTGACCTCGGGTATATTAAGAGATTACGTGACTGAGAAAACCTCCAAGTCGCTGAAAAATCCCTATAACTTGATTTTAATTAGGAGATATGGCACTATCCACACAATCAAATCTTAATCCACAACAGTCACTAACTCTCTGAAGCTTTGATCCATTTCTAAAATCATCTCGCGATTATGTGCCAACCGCATGATTTAACTTAGATCAACCATTGTTGCTAAGTCTCTAAATGACTTAAATCATATTCCATTATCTCCAAGATTAAGAGATACAAGTTATCTCCAACTCGCTAAACAAAATAGAATATTTGGTTCACTTTGCGAGACAAGGAGATAAAATATTTCACTTAAAGCACATGACTTAAAAGATTTAAGTTACTCGACAAAAATGCAACTTCAAATTAGAACAAGACTGAGAATATTTAGGGCTTTTTTGCATGACAAGGACACAAATAACCTAGGGCTTAGGGTTTTTACACAACTTATTGCTTTTGTTTCTTGGAGATCAGCATTTGCAAGAAAATGTGATGGTACTCTGGAACAGGTTTTGACATTTAGGAAAAAATTAGCACAAAGAACCCAAAATTTAAAGCAAGACTCAAAAACTAGAAATATATCCAAATCCCCCAATGTGGCTTTGGAAATCCACTTAACAGAAAGAGTGAGTCCTTTTGTTTTGATATCTTTTAGACCCAAACCCCCACTCTCTTTTCTCATAGTACACCATTGCCACTTCATAGCATAATTATTTTTGGCTCCCTTCCCATCAAACCATAGGAAGTACCTCACTTTTTTCTAGATAAAGTTAATTTGATATTGATTAAACAACCAAGCCAAGGCATACTAAATGGTGCATGAAGATAGAATCTTTTGGTAGACTTGGGCTCTCCTAGCCAGAGATAGATACCTAGTGTTCCATTTGCTAAAATTTCTATCAATTTTATCTTTAATCCAGTTCTACATTTCTCCCAAGTTGGGACTAACTAAAAAATGGGATGCCCAAATATTTAACTTGATGATTAGGGCCTCCCCAGTAAATCCCAAATTTTTACACTAGCTAGGAGCTTGCTCAGCCCATTCTAGCATAATAGACTTAGACAATGAGACCTTACTACCAGATGCAACAAAAAATAACTCAATCTTGTTTATTATATTACTAATGTTTTCCTCAAGAAGCTCGATAGTAACTATTGTATCATCAACAAATTGAAAATTAGATATCTCATCTCCATTGGGAAGCTTAATTCCCTTAACTTTCAGGTAAATAGAATTGTCTCTTAGAATATAATACAAGGCATCTGCAACAATATTAAATAGTGTTGGTGATAATGGACACCCTTGTCTGATTGATTTGGAGAGTACAAAAGAATCGGACCTCACTCCATTCATCTCCACCCTAGAATTTTCATAATTTAAGAGAGTTAGGACCATCTGACAAAAGAATTTAGGGAACCCCAAACTTCTGAGCATCATAGAGATGAACTTATACTCTATCCTGTCATAAGCCTTTTCATAGTAAAGGAGTAGCATGAAATCTTGATACTTCAAATCCCTAGCCCAATCCAAAGCTTCCTAACAGGTGATCAGATTGTCTAGGATATTTCTAACTTTCACGAATCCATTCTAGGTGGGGTTGATTATATGAGGAAGTACATTTTCCTATCTGAGTGTTAAAATCTTAGCCAATATTTTGTAGGAGACATTCAATAATGTGATAGGTCTCAAATTTATTATCAAGATTTTGTACTCGTCCTTGGGAATAAGCTTGATGAGCCCAGAGTTGATTTATTTTCAAAGTGACATATTATCAATGTCCTCATTATAGACCTGGAGGAGTTCCTCCCCTATCTAACTTAGGTTATCTTTATAAAACTCTATCGGGATACCATCAAGCCTAGGGGCCTTTTTATTACTCATCTTTTGAATCAGTATTTATCTCAGCCACAGTGTTGGATTTTTTAACCAAGGATGCCTCTTCTAATGTCACCTTCTTAGGAATGATGTCACAAATTTTTATTCTATCATCCTCCATGGTCTAGCCAATTTCTTCATATATGAAGAGTCTTTTATAGAAATATGCAAAAGCCTGTAGGATATCCCTTTGAGAGTTTAAATCTTTTCCTTCTTCATAAATTGAATCAATCCTCTATCCAGCCTCTTTTGATTTGAGAATTTTGAAGAAGTATCTAGACCCCTTGTCCCTGTGACTGATTTAATTAATTATGGCCCTAGGTTTGGCCCCTTGAATCTTGTAATATTGGATCTTCCTAAGGGAGTCCCTGGATTGGGCCACTGGCTCTTTAGCAACAAGATTAGAGGGGTTACTTTGTAAATACTCTTCAACCTTGGTAAGGTTATCTTGAAGTTAAGACTCCAATCTTATGCTATCTTTGGATTTCTTTTTGCCTACCACCTAGAATAGAGATTTCCATCTATTGATGTTTTGGGACCATCTTTTAATACCAAATTGGTGCTTGAATAATCTTGTTGAGTCATATGATAATTCTAACAGTAGATATAACATCTTCATCTTTAAGAAGGGTAGTGTTCAAATAGAAACCATGTTTCTTCCCCTGCTCCCCGCTAGCCTTCCCAATCTTCAAAATATCAGCACTAGTAGGGTGATGATCTGATATAGTGTATGGAGTGACTTTGAGAGACACACCCCTGTTGTCTTTCCCAAAGATGAACACATCTCTATTAACATAGAATTTGTCAAGTCTGCAGAAAATTCTCTTATGTCCACTTTGATAATTAGACCAAGTATGACATATCCCCTTGTAATTGGATTTACCACCCACTAAGGGATCAACCAATTTATGTTTACTGTTCAGTTTTTACTAGGAAATTTTCTCATTTCCCTTCCACTCAAACTATTTCCTCTAGATTTATCATAGGCTACCTCAACTATGTTGAAGTCACCTCCCACAATCCATGGGATATATTTTAGTTGAAACATCCATCTCTATAGCTCAGTTCTATCTTTGTGATCATTATCCGCATACACATTACAAATGTCAATCTCTTTCTTATCTATATTTAGAGATATCCACACTAGTTTATTACAAGGGGAACAACCCCAATTAGAGATAAATTTAGCCCATTTAGGCCCTACTAAAATAGCATCTCATCCCTTTTCCTTCTAGTGAGAAGTAGTTAAAGCTCTAGCATATTTCTAGATACACTTCAAGCAAATATCCAATGAGAATATGATATCCATCACTTCATGAAGCAATAGTATATCAATTTCTTTGTTTATCATGAGGAATATCTTGATGATGTATTTCCTGTCAGGTGACTCAAGTCCCCTAACATTCTAAGAGGCATATTTTAAATGCATAAAAACCATCATGATTATGTCCCATGGGATCTTTAAAGCTTGTATAGCACCTTGGAAGCTCCTTTCTAGGGTATTTAGGATCTCTATTAATATTGGATGATCCTGCAGACCTTCCTATCTTTTTCTTTACTATGGTCTCAGATCCACCATTAGTGTTGCCTAAGGTTCCCTTTCCTTCCATTTCCTTTGTGGTCCTAACTCTCTTCTTTTTTGAGTCTTAAAAAAATACTTTTTTCTCCTATTGGGTATCCTTGTACAACACAATAGATTTATCATTGATCTCCCCTTCTTCCAAAATATCTACACCAAATCCCTCTAAATAAATCACATTCCCCTCAACCTTCTGGGTCTGATTGGTACCATGGGTGGGAGCATCAGAGAAAGGGGTCGAAGGAGGGTGATGCATTCCAAGGGGAAGTGGGGGAGGGATAGCAGGAATGATAAGAAGATCATAATCAAAGACAATTTTATGCATTACCATATGCCTATTGAAGGGAATCCAAACCATTAGCTGATATAAAAGCATCAAAACACTTGTCAACCAAATCAATCATATCCACTCCCCTTTCCATATTATCATCGGCCTTCGGGGCACTACCACCCATGATATCTACCACATCCATGGGGGAGGGGGGTGAGACTTACCTCAAAAGGATCAAAATTAACTGATGGGCGTGAGGAGTGAGAGAACCCTTCATGTCTATAAGAAGGATTATTTATAATCTTTGGATCAGAGATCCTTTTAATTTTTAACAAGAGAAATTTGTTGAGCATTAATAGTTCTTTGTTTGGGCCAAGGAGGGGAGGGATCCAAACCAAAGGTAAGGGAGTTAAATTATGACATACAACATAGGTTAGGGTAATATTTAGCCACAACATCCTCATTTGGGGTAGATCTCATAGAAAAATCTAAATTTAGTTGGTCTATCTTATCATAGATGACTTCAAGATCCTTAATGAGTTTAGCACTAGAAGTATTATAAGAAGAATCCTTGTTATGAACCACAATATGGTTTGACTTGGTCTGCGATTGTTTATGACCTTTTTTTTTAATCTTCATGGAAGGTTTAGGGTTAGGAATGGCTCTTGATTTGAGTAATGGGCAAGAGCTCCTCAAATGACCCTATTTTTTGCATAAAAAATAAGCATTGATTCTGTCAAGATATGTAATAGGGAAGGAAAAGACATGTTCATTCAAATCAAATTGGATCTCTTTGGGAAGATCAAGACCCATATTAATATAAATAAGGACTCTAGCATTAATGTATGGGAGTAGGTTGTTGGTACCGTCAACCCTAATAACACTTATGATGGGTTCAAGGGCCTTGGGAATGAGATTCCACAAAAATGGTGGCAAGTTACCAATATAAAACTACTTGGGAAATGATAATCCCATAATCTCCTCTTGAATTGCCTCAGGAAACTAGGAGATTTCCCTAAAATTAAATGACCCAATTCTCAAAAAATGTATTTAAATAAACTTGTTGGAATTTAGGGTTTGTCATAAAAAAAGAAATGATTCTTTTTGAAGCATTCCAAAGTAATAAAATTGGAACCCTAGACATTTACCCCAAATGTTCTGCATCCATTCATTCAAAAAATTATGAGATGGAAGTTGGGTAAGTTCCTAGGTGGATAAGAAAACAACAATATTTTTAACCTATTATTTTATGCATCGATGGCCATGGTCATTTGCAAATTTATTTTAATAATGAAGGAACTGGTAGAAGAAACCTTACCTCCACTTTCTCCTAGTTTTGTTTGAATGGGCCCCTTTGTGGGTTGTTGGTAGAAGTGTGCTCCATCTGGGATGGCAACCAAATCCTCCAAGGCCTCTCTGAATGACTTTTCCCTGGAATCACCTGCAATTGGATTTTGTGACTGCCAGAATTGAGAATTGTGAGTGTTACTAGGGGTATAAGAACCCATATAGGGTTGATGAAGATTAAATGGTATATTAAATGCGGGATTGAGGATGACCTTCCACCAACGGGGAAAGCTTCCTTGAAAACTGCAATCTAGGCAAGTTGCATAGCACCCTCGATAGAAAAATATTGATTGATCATTTATTTATTTCTAGCCCTCATGTTTATTGTTTATTATCTTTTCTTTTATTTTTTATTTTTTCTCGGGTTTTCTTTCCCTTATTTTGTTCCCCTGCTCTAGTGATTTTTATTGTTAGGTATTCCTTGGTGATATTTTTCTTTTATAATTAATGTGACACTTCACATGTCACTTCCCAATTTATGTGTGGAATAAGCATTGCTTAGAATTTGGTCATGAGCTTCTATTTATCCCTATCTATAATGATCTATATTTGGCTTTCCTTTATTAGCCATACTCAATAACTATTTTTTTTTATCATCCTTTCATAGCTTGAGGTGCTTAGTAAAAATTTAGATGGACACCTCAATCAGAATGAGGGTAGATAAGAGGGAGATGGCCTTTTGGAGAGCTATCACCTTGGATAGGTTGAAGAAAATTCTTAAGGTTAAACATAGTTTGATTGTAATATAGGTTCTCAAGATCATAGGAAAGGAGTTTTTCTTGATGGAAGATAGGTAGAAAATGAACACAAATATCGTTGGCATATTTGTTGCCACCACATTGCATGTGGACTTTGATAAGGAAATTTTGGGAGAGTTATGTACGAGGTGATTCAAAAAAAAGATACTACGGGAGTTGGATATTGTCCTCCATAATATTGGGATGAATTTAATCATTCCTTGTCACAAGCATTTCCACGTTGGTGGGTACCCGATTCTAGTATACCCTATTCTAATTATAAAAAATCAACGCGCCTTCAATGCAAGGATTCCTACAATCAAGAGTTGCTAATGAGGATTATGCATGTCAGAAGTGGTGGTGGGGTTAATTGGGTGGATAAGTTTCTGGTAGGTGCTAAGGTCGACCAGAGTGTTGATGATGATCTTTGAGTATTGTAGGGGGTTTGATAGGGCTCCTTTCTAGGTTAGGGTTGGATTTAGTTTATTTCTTAAAATCTATATATTTGTTTATAATATTATGTAGTTGAAACTATTTTAAGCAGATGATTATTTTCTAGAAGGGGTATATAGAAATATATGTTGATATTTTCTTATAGGGATTATACATATATACTAATGATTTATCACTGGTATACATAAAGGACTTTCTATGTCATTCTTGTATATGTTATGAGTTGCTATGTTTTCTCCTTTGGGTTGTGTTTATTGCTTCTCCTTTCCAATTTTTTCTTCTCTCCTTGTGTTCTCTGCCTGGTTCTGGTTTCTTTCTTTATTTTGTATTCCTAGATATATCCTTGTTGGTTGGAATTATGTTGTTCCATACTCTCTTTAATGAAGTTATTTTAGAACATTTTATCAAATGGTTTTTAGTTTAAGATGATTAAACCCAGGTTGAATTTTAATGGTTATGAGGCTTAAGTTAATGGCAATTCAATCTGAGATTTATATTCTGCAATTGGTATTAAGATTATGTTCTCTTAAGAATTTTTTTTCTATCAAATCTTATCAGTCATTGTTCCTTATTTATATACACTCAATTTGGTATACTAAGCATGTTTTATTAAAGGTGAATTATGCTTTATTTGGATAGGAAAGGATGTTACTATTTAATTGTAGTTAACTTATTCATTCATAGAGGTTGATTCATAGTGTTTTATTTGACAATTGCATATTTGTTACCCACATAATTGATAAGATTTTTGAAGTTGTTATATTGTTTATGTAGTTAAGCATCAGAATTATGCTTCATAGTGATTGATATGTGTCAAATTATGCCTTTGCATGTCTGTAATTATTCTGAAGCATACAATTACTTCTAATTTACCCTTTGGTTTGGAGTCTTATTGGTAGGTATTATTTATGATGAGGTTTTGCCTAATTTTTCTCTCATTCTCTTCCACTATGATGATGTAGGACTGTTCTATGGTGGACTTGCGAAGTAAGTTTTCTCTTGATTGTAAGTAAAATTTATGAGTGATGTCTATATATATATATATATATATACACAATGTTATCAAAAACTATATACTTATTTGGTTAGACTGTGTATGTGTAGATATTTCTTTCAAGGAATGTGTTAGAGTAATAATATTTAAGATGGAATTAATTGTATGGGACTAGATGTATACTTTTCACTTGATATTTGTTGGCATGGGATTAATCTTAAGTAGATGGCTAGCTAGATTATTTGTTTAGATATACTATGTTGAGCAAAGGTAGTATCTATTTTTATTACAAAACATTGTGATACAGAAGCAAGCTATTCTCTTAAAAAAAGACTTTCTTGGATGATGATAACATGATCATGTTGGAATTGGTTTCTGATTTTGCTGTCGGCATTCATTTTTTGTCACTGATATCAACATATATTTCTATGGAGGGAGATTAGACTGGTTATTATTGTTGTTTGATGACTGAGAGAAGTGTACGGTCACTGTATTGTTGATCCAAAGTGAGAAAAGATGGTGATATGTACAGGGATATGTTGTGATCTTATGTCTAAGATTGCATGGGTGAATATTATATATTGGATGAGTTATAGATGTTTTAGTGAAGATTGGGTATTGGACGATGATAGTGATTTTTTGAAAGAGTTAGTCTTTGTGTTTTGATAATAACTTACATGTGATATGGATTTAGGTTATGCGAGATTAAGGGATGGAAGAAGACATGTTAAGGAAGTTTTTTTTATGCTTTGTGGGTCGTAAGACTCTTGGTGATTTTAGTTGTGGCATGTGTTATGGAGTATACCTATTTGGGACCGACTTCAGATATGAAGTGTGTATTATGGATTGCAAACATGGATTACAGATATTATATTATATTTGGTGTATTATATTTGATTTTTACTTGTTATAGGTACCATGTGTATCTTACCAAGAGGCTATGTAATCATTTGTACATTGGGGAAGCCTAATTGGTCGACCTAATTGATTATTGTAATAGGGTATATAGGATAGAGCTTTTCTTGTTGGAAAGTGTGTGTGAAGAGTGAGCGAAGTGGAAATGTATTTGTGGAAGTTGTGAGCTTATGTCTGCTGGATGTAAAGAAGAGGTTGTGATTATGTTACTTCATTGGAACTAACTAAGAAAAGACAGTTGCTGTCAGACAATTCACTGGATTGTATATCTCATATACATTTTTATTTCAAACAATAAGTCCTGAGGGTGGATTTAACCTTCTTTATGCAGTGTGAATGGGCAGTGATCCGACTATTAGTCTTGACTCCTAACAAGTTTTATCCTTTAATAGGGACTGTGTACTATAATGCATCAATAAGATTCTAACAGGGATAAATCTTCTAAAAGGGATATTATACTCTTAGTACATAAATTGTGGGTGCTAATTCCCGCCAGGGTTTTACCTTTAACACTATTTCCTCCACAACAAAGGATTGTGTTATGGTGTTGGAATTTACTATGTTATCATTTGGATTAAAGTTTTGATGTATAAAGTTTATTATTTTATTATTTATCTGACAAATGATTAACCCCCCCCCTCTCAATTGTGTTGGTGGATTGTTATTCCTAACAATTGGTATCAGAGCTACTGGTCCTTAAAGAGAAATCTTAATAGCTTAAGGTGATCCTAAAGATGGCATTCTATAGAAAGGATAGTCTAATGTTTGATCCTAAAAAATTTGATAGTTGGAAGAACAAGATGAGAACACATTTGGTATGCTTGGGAATCAACTACTAGATGATTACAAAGAAGGATGTACAGTTGAAGGTTGAGGATGAACTAGATAAAGCTACTAATAAAGAAAATAAGATATTTTCATATAACATGGTCACAAAATAAGCACTAATTAGTGTGCTCTCTGAAGGTGAATTCACATAGGTTAAAGATTTGGATTCTGCACCTAAAATTTGGTCAAGATTGGAAGAACTATATGAAGGAGATAAGTTTACTAAGCAGACAAAGTTGCAAAACTGGAAGACAGGGATGGAAAATCTGAAAATGAGAGATGATGAGAAAATTGGAGCATATTTATAGAGAGTCACAAAGGTTGTTATTAGGATTAGAAACTCTAGAGGCACATACAATGAAGAATAAGTGATCACAAAAATTCTTAGATCTTTGACACCTGTTTACAAAACTAAAGTGAAAGCTATAGAAGAGATCATACCTTTAATAGAGAAATTTAATAGAGAGATGTTGATTGGAAAATCAACTACTTTTGAGGCCATAGAGCTAGGAGATTCATTACCTAAAGTTGAGACAACATTCAAGGTGACTGTGCATAAAAATAAAAATACTTTATCACAGACTATGAGCACGAACATAAGTGACTTGAGAGAAGAGATTGGTGAATATGTTGATGACTGGGAATAGATATAGGAAGAAGAAAGAAATTTAGATGAAATTGTGGCCCTGGTCACTAGAAGAGAAAAGAGAGGTAAGGGCAAGTTTGAAGGAAAGTTACCTCTGAAATGTTTTTCATGCAATAAGATAAGTCATTTTTCAACTAGATGTCCTACAAGGGTTCCAAAGAATAAATCTAAGTTTTATAAAACTATGTATCCCAAGGATAAGGAAAGATACTATGCTAATGAAGGTCTTTTTGATGATGATGCTATTGATTATGATTAGATTGGATTTATTACTATCAAGGATGGTGAACCTATTCATGAAGAAAGAGCCTTAGTGTCACATGTTGAAAATAAATTTGAATGGGTCATAGACAGTGGTTGTTCACATCATATGACTAGAGATAGAAATAAATGTGTTAAGCTAACCAAGTATGATGGTGGTGTTGTGATATTTGGTGACAATAATCCTAAGCTTATCATTAGAGTTGGATCTATTTCTCTGGATGGAAAGGCCAATACTAACAATGTGTTACTTTTTGATGGACTTAAGCATAATTTTTTGAGTGTTAGATAGCTAGTGGACAAAGGTTATAAATTGTAATTCATTGATGGGAAATTCTCTATCAGAAGTAAGTCAGGAGACTTGATCGCATCTAGTAATAAATCTAGAGGTAATTTATTTGAATTAAATACATCTGGGGCTTCTGGTTTTGTTGTGAAGGTTGATGACAATTGGTTATGGAATAGAATATTTTTTCATGTGAATTTTAATAATATTGTGAAGGGAACTATGACTAATGCAATTAGAGATCTACCAAAGATTGTGAAACCATCTAACACCATGTGTAGAGAATGTATAATGGGGAAACAAAATAGAATTAGTTTTAAAAGTAAATCTTACTCAGTGTAACGGAAGTTGGATCTAGTGTATACATATCTATGTGGTCCTACAAGAAAAATATCTTACTATGGTGAAAGGTATTTTATATTGTTTGTTGATGAATTTTCTATGATGATGTGGGTTACATATCTAAGAGAGAAATCTAAGGCTTTTGAGAAATTCAAGATATTTAAAGAAAAAGTTGAGAATGAATCAAGCTTAAAGATAAAATGTTGAGATCAGATAGAGGTGCAGAGTTTACTTCATATTTGTTCAATACCTACTGCGAAGAGCATGGAATATACATACAAACATCTGCTCCTAGGACACCACAATAGAATGGGATAGTAGAGCGAAGAAACATAAAAATATTAGATACTGCTAGAACTATGTTTCTAGAAGGAAATTTATCTCATGTCCATTGGAGAGAATCTATTGGTACTGTTGTTTATAATTTGAATGGAATTCAGATCAGAGAAGGTACAAGTAAGACTCCTTATGAATTACAGTTTAATCATACTCCTAATGTGAAATATTTCAGAATATTTTGTAGTAAATGGTATATCAAAAGAGATGATGAGATAGGAAAGTTTAATGCTAGAAGTGATTAAGGGATATTCCTTGGTTATTCCACTAAAAGAAAATCTTATAAATGTTTCAATCAAAGATTGAGGAAGATGATTGAAAGCACTAATGGGAGGATTGATTAAAAGTTCTAGATTTAGGAAATAATATGTGACTGCAACTAGACTACAAAGATCAAGGAGGTTAATACAGATCAAGAAGAACCTTTTGAGATTGACCATGAGATTGAGGTATGTCAAGATGACTCAAATGAGCTTACCAAAATTATTAAGACTCCTAAGTATGTTAATAAAAACCATCCTGAAGATCAAATTATTGGAGATGCAAATAGAGGAATGATGATAAGATTGAGATTAAGAGATGAAATTTGTTTGATCTCTCAAGTTGAACCAAAATCTAGTGATGAGGCATGTAGAGATGAATCTTGGACTAAGGTTGTGCAGGATGAATTTGAAAATATAAAGAAAAATTAAACTTGCAAACTGGTTCCTAGACCTAAAGATAATAATGTTATAGGAGCTAAGTGGGTTTTCATAAACAATATAAATGAAGAAGGAATAGTTGTAAGAAATAAGGCAAGACTGGTTTGTAAAAGCTACTCACAACAAGAAGCTATAGACTTTGAAGAAACATTTTCTCTTGTTGCTAGGCTTGAGGTTGTAAGATTATTTCTTTCTTATATTGCACACAAAGACTTCAAAGTATATTATATAGATGTGAAATCTACATTTCTGAATGAAGATCTAGAAGAGGAAGTATATATTGAACAACCTGATGGATTTCCTTTGACAGAAGATGAGGACATGGTTTTCAAGTTGAAGAAAGCTTTATATGGACTGAAATAAGCACTAAGAGAATGATATGCAAGATTGGACAGGTATCTACTTCATCTTGGTTTCAGAAAAGGTAATGCATACAACAATTTGTACCCAAGAACCAATGAAGATGGAATTCTAATAGTTGAAGTTTTTATTGATGATATCATTTTTGGAGGAAATGATGTAATGAGTAAAAGGTTCTCTAAAGAAATGGAAAGTGAATTTGAGATGTCAATGATTGGTGAGATGAAATTTTTCCTTGGATAGAAAATTAATCATAACAAGAGTGGTATTTTTATTTCTCAGACAAAGTATCTTAAAGAAATGTTTAAAAATTTTGGAATGGAAGATTGTAAAGCTGTTGGAACACCTATGGTTACTGGTCACAAGCTTACTACTACTAATGAATCTCAAAGTGTTTTTTAGACAAAGTACAAATATATGATTAGAGGCTTATAATATCTGACTCACACCAGATGACATATTACTAATATAGTTGTAATTGTGGCAAGATATCAAGAAGATCCTAAAGAGACACACCTTACTGTTGTAAAAAGAATATTTAGATATCTGAAAGGAACA
This sequence comes from Thuja plicata, assembly GCA_018584345.1. NCBI lineage: Eukaryota > Viridiplantae > Streptophyta > Pinopsida > Cupressales > Cupressaceae > Thuja > Thuja plicata. Next base: position 3,624,744 of record MU224354.1, on the reverse strand, counting down.
ATGGATTATGAATTATGGTATGAAATTTGATGATTTTGATTTACATTCTTATACTGATGTTGATTGGGAAGTAAATATTGATGATAGAAAGAGTACAAGTGGTGGTGCATTCTTTCTTGGGAAAAGATTGGTTTCTTGGTTAAGTAAAAAGTAGGATTGTATAGCTTAGTTTACTGTTGAGTTTGAGTATGTTGTTGCTGCTATAAATTGTACACAATTTGTTTGGATGAAGAAAATTTTGAAGGACATTGGGATAAATTTTGCTGAGTTAGTGGTTATCCATTATGATAACACTAGTACAGTGAATATTTCAAAGAATCTAGTAATTCATTCAAAGACTAAATATATTTCCATTAAGTATCATTTCTTGAGAGAGAAGGTAGCAGAGAAGGAGATTAGATTGGAGTATATTAGCACAAAGGAACAAATAGCAGATATATTTACAAAACCTTTTCCAAAGGATTCCTTCGAGTATCTTAGAGGTATGATTGGGGTGCGAGACCCTCCTTGTGAGAACTAAATTAATGTAGGAATGCATCATTCTAGTGGCTTTCAGAGCTATATCATTTTCTAGACTTGATGTATGGATCTACTCCTCAGGGGGAGTGATCGTAAGAAAATTACAAAACACATTTGGATGATTTTGCACCTGGTTGTTGGAGGCATGAAGATTTTAAAAAGCTACACCTTGCAGAAGGAAGATGGTCTAAAGTAGAGTTATGTAACCCTTTTCCATTGTTGTCAAAGGGGGAGAGATTCTATGAGAAAATCCCTACTATTTTAGGGAGATTTGTGTTGAGGATATTGAGAAGATTGTATTGAGAGAGTACTTTTAGGTTGATGGATTTTCCCATATGTTTCTATAAATTCCAAAGGGGGATATTGTTTGAATTGGTTTTTGATGTTGTTTTTGGCATTCATGTTTTGTCACTGATGTCAACATATGTTTCTATGAAGGGAGATAACACTGGTTATTACTATTGCTTGATGACTGACAGAAGTGTACAAGTATTGTATTGTTGATCTATAGTGAGAAAAGACGGTGATATGTATAGGGATATGTTTTGAACTTATATCTAAGGTTACATGGCTTAATACTATATATTGGATTAGTTACAGATGTTTTAGTGAAGACTGGGTACTGGATGGTGACAGTGACCTTTGACAGAGTTAGTCTCTGTGTTTTGAGAATAAGTTATGTGCGACATGGATACAGGTTATGCAAGCTTAAGGGATGGAATAATACATGTCAAGGAAGGTTTTTTATGTTTTTCAGGTCGTAGGACTCTTGGTGACATCAGTTGTGGCATGTGTTCTGGAGGAGACATATTTGGGTCCGACTTCAGATATCAAGTGTGCATTATGGATTGCGAGCATGGATTACACATCTTATATTATATTTTATGGGTTATATTTGATGTTTACTTGTTATAGGTACCGTGTGTGTCTTAGAAAGATTTTATGTAATCATTTTTACATTGGGTAAGCTTAATTGGCTGACCTAATTGATTATTGTAATAGGGTATATAGGAGAGAGCTTTTCTTATTGGAAAGTGTGTGTGAAGAGTGAGAAAAGTGGAAATATAATTGTGGAAGCTATGAGCTTGTATCTATCACATGTAAAGAAGAGGTTGTGATTATGTTACTTCATTGTAACTGACCAAGCAAAGACAGTTTCTATCAAACAGTTCACGGGATTGTATATATCATATAGATTTGTATTTCAGACAGTAAGTCTTGAGGGTGGATTTAACCTTCTTTAGGTAGTGTACCTGGGAAGTGAGCCCATTGTTACTCTTGAATCCTAATAGGGTTTGTCCTTTAACATGGACTGTGTACTGTAATGCATCAATAAGCTCCTAACAGGGCTAAATCTTTTAACATGGATACTATACTTTCAGTACAACATTTTTGGGTGCTAATTCTCACTGGGGTTTTAGCTTTAACAGGGTTTCCTAAAAAAAAAAGGATTGTGTTATGGTGTTGGCATTTACTGTGTTATCATTTGGATTAAAGTTTTGGTGTATAAATTTTAATGTTTAATAATTTGTGTCACAACTGATTCACCCCCCTCTCAATTGTGTTGGTGGATTATTATTCCTAACAGATCATGATTCAATCCTTTAGGATTTTTATGTGATATTTGAGCTAACAAGGTGGTAAGTTTGTGGAATTTTTGGCTTGTGTATTATGTAGGAATAGAATTGACTTTCAGTGTGATTTCATTTCAGAATGTTATTGAAAGAATAAAAAAACAATGTTGATATAGAGACATATGGTCTACTTAGTCTCATGTCTATATAAAAAGAGGGACAATCAGAGATAAAATATTGTGTTGAATGTAATTAAATTATCCAATTTCACCCTTCATGCATGCAAAGGGGATGTGAATCATAATGAGCATTATACCATTGTACTCAATGTAATGATTTTCCACTGGCATCATAATGTAAATGAGGATATAAAACTCCTCTCCTATACCATGTGCTTGGAAATGAGATGATTGTAAGATGTCAAAATTATAGGTTTTAATTTTATGGGGCAAGACAGAAGGTTTTTCCACCTGACTCTTTCCTACCGATGCCCCTGGTGATTTAGGTTGTAAAAAATTATTTGGCTACAACCTTTTACCTATTATATATATATATATATATATATATATATATATATATTATTAATTTAATTCTTTTAAAGATAGAAATGAATCATTTTCATTTTAAAAATATTATTTTTATAAAATATGAGATTAGAAACTTATTTTAGGAAGGATATCCTTATCCATTCAATTTTTACTAACAATGATTCTTCAATTCATTTTATAAGTGTAATATACCTCTCGAAAAAAAAATTTAAATAGGAGACTCAGAAACTTATTTTAGGAAGGAAGCTACTAGAAAAACTGAAGTTGGAGACTAGGAATCAAGTGAGCAGGAAATCTAGCCCTGGCACTGGTGGTGGGGTTATTGTCTGTGATGTTGGTACTTCTGGTACGATGGATTCTATCTAAGATGCAAGGATTGAACCTCCAAAGTTGGTAAATGACTTCTTTATAGGGGTCCCACATAATGTTTTTGACCCGGGAGATGATGGAGGTGGTGGGGGCACTAATTTTTCAAAACCTGCTAACAAACTAAGAAAGGCAAAAAAAAAGAGATCATCAAAATTTATGCCCTTGGTCAGCTTTGTTTGGAGTCAAACCGAGTTGTAATTTAGTGTTCATAGAGGTGAACAACCTTTTGGACAAGTCAAAGGGTACGTATGCTATTTTCATCCCAAACCTAGTTATTGACCATTTTGTTTCCTCAATGACCTTAATGCTAGTGGGAAATTTTTTGGGACCCAGGATGAATATAGATACTATGATATCTTTTGTCAATAAGAAGTGGGCTTTGAAAGGTTAGGTTGAGATTGCAGTGATGTCGAAAGGTTTCTTTTATTTTGTGTTTACCAACAGAGAAGAACATTTGTCTTATCTCTGTAAGGGACCCTAGATATTTAGGAAATCCTCTTTGGCTCTATAGAAATGATCCCCTAATCTCTCCCTTAATGACTCCATCTTTTCTATTGCTCCTATCTGGGTAAGGTTCCTAGGTATCCCTTTTGATTATTGGAATGAGGATGTCTTTAGAGGGATTTCCAACTCTTTTTGAGAGTTGTGGTCTATAGATCATATGACAGTGGAAAGATTGAGATTGGTTTATGCTAGACTCTATATCAACATTTATCGATTCTCTGATCTTCCCCAAACTATTGACCTAGTGTCTAGCTTGGAAAATGGTCCCAAACTCTAGAGTATGAATTTCTTATTTTTTCATGCTTCATATGCAAAAAAGGGGGTCATTGGGAAAATCAATGTCCTCTAAAGCTTTAGAAAAAGAATAAGGAGAACAAAACCCAGCCTAAAAAGATATGGAAGGAAAAGGAAAATAATGTTGAGGAAACTTTAGAGGTCAGATCCTTAGCTAAACTTGTGGAAAAGGAGGATAAAAGGGTAAAAAAATGGCCAAATCCATAAACCAGAGTCTCATGAATTAGAGAACATAGGACAAAATGAAAAGCCTCTTTTGCTAGTTTTCCCACCACCTGAACGAGAGAATAATATGGAGAGTGAAGTTAAGGATGATTACTAGAATAAAGCTATGGAAGAGGGGGAAATAGATGAAAGTGTTGGGTCATGGTAGGATGTGGACAAGAATCAGAGAAGGGACTCTTTGAAGGAAATATAGTTGCCTTCACTTCCCTCTTAGATTGAGTATTCTAAAAGAAAGGAGCATAACCTTCAGTAATGTGAATCTTTTGATGATGCACAATGTTGTAACATTATTGAGGATGTCTCACTTTTGAACTCTTTTTAAGGAAAACTTATTGGTTGGGGACATATCCTTTGTCCTTGAAACTATGTTCTCCAGATCAAGTTGGGGGGATGAAGTCTTTTATAAGGAGGAAAAGGAACAAACAATGGACCCTGATAAGGGGAATCCTTGTAATCAAATCAAAAAAAGGGTTATCTCTAAGAATTATGAAACCCAGGGTGTTTCTTTAACATTGCAAAAATGAGTAGCAATAAGGAGCATGAAAGCTGATGTTGGCACCCCTAAAAAATGAAGGGGAATAAATTCTAATAGAACCATTAGAGAAAATGAGAGAAAACAAAATATTGTGGATGGAAGGCAACTCACCATCCCGGAGTCCAACACCCTAGTCAAAATAAAAGTAATTTCTTGGAATATAAGGGGGATAAACATGCCTCATAAGAAATATGCTCTCATAAATATAGCAATGGATCAAAAACCTGATATTATTCTTATTCAAGAAACAAAAATGACTAAAGACAAAGTTGAAAAAATAAAATTGTTCAAAAATTGTGGAGTGGTGTAAAGTAGCTCGGAGGGGCTTCTGGTGGGAATGCTATCTTCTGGAATCAAAATGTTATTCAAGGGGAACCTTTATCCTTTGACTCAAATCTTTTTAATATTAAATTCACTCACTTTAGAGATAACTTCTCCTAGGTCCTCTCTAACATCTACACACCTAATACAATGACTGGTAGAGCTATGTTTTGGAAAAAGATGACTAAACATAAGCAGAAGTTCCTAGATAAAGCTTGGATTGTTATGGATGACTTTAACTCTCCCCTTAGAGACAATAAAAAATATGAGGGATCTAAAAATTAGATAGATGGAAGACTGGACCTGATGGACTTTATTAGTCACCAAGCCCTTGTGGATGTTGATTTTCAAGGCATCAACTACACTTGGTCTAACAGAAGGGTAGGTAAAATAGATATTTGTATTCACTTTACTCTATTGCTAAAATTAGATCAGATCGCTTTCCTATATCCATTTTTTTTATCATATATCTATTGATAGAAATTTTCCTTTTCATTTTAAAAAAAAAATTGGTTATCCCATCCCAATCTGGAGGATAGAATCAAGGAATGGTGGAATATTGATGTAGATGGTACTTCTATGTTTAAAGTTTCCAAAAAGATTTGAAACATAAAATACAAAAACAAAGACATAGAATAAAGATATTTTTGGAGATATTTTCCAAATGAATAACTTTATTAAATAGGATCTTCAATATGTTTAGGATGGTATCCAGAAAGAAGGAAATTCCAAAGAACTTATGGACAAAGAGAATGAAATTATGGTTAAATGTCATGACATAATATCTAAGGAAGATATTTTCTGGAGACAAAGATCTAGGTCTTTATAGGTTCAAGAAGGAGATAGAAATACTATATTCTTCCACATGATTTCTTTGAATCACCAAGCAACCAAAAGAATTTCCTATATCTAGACTGATAATGGTAGAGTTGTTAATGAAAATAATATCATGTCTAAGATGGTTGACTTATTCTTCTCTCTCCTTTCTTCATATGAGAATCTTATAAAGGGGGATTAGGAGAATCTCCTTTCTACTATTCCACCAATCTTAAATGAAGAGAATAAAAATTTTCTTACAACTATTACCTCAATTAAGAAAATAAACACTATTGTTTTTTTTCTTTTGAAGGGGAAAAGTACATGGACCTGATGGGTTCCAAATGTTCTTCTTTCAAAAATATTGGATTATTATGTTTCTCATGTAGTTAAGGAGTTCTTTGGATTGATTTATCTTCTTAAAGAGCTAAATACTTCTTGTTGGTTCTTATTCCTAAAGAGTCAGGGGTAGATATTATGGATAGCTTAGGCCTACCAGCCTATGTAACTTTGTTTACAATATCTTTTCAACAGTGCTTACAACTATATTATTGTCTATCCTTCCTTCAATTATATCTCCCTAGAAGAATGGGTTTGTTCTAGGAAGAAAAATCATGGACTCTACAATGAAATTTCATGAAAACATCCACTCTTTAGAAATCTCACAAAACCAAGAATTTTTTCTAAAGCTGGATTTATCAAAAGCCTATAATAGGGTCAATTGGGAGTTTATCTATTAGGTGCTAAGAGCCTTTGGCTTTGGTGGCAAGTTTTTCCAACTCATTATGCAATTAAACTCTACTTTGATAGTAAATTTTATTGTCAATGGGAAGTCTTCATAGTTCTTCAATCCCTCGAGAGGTCTCAAGCAAGGAGATCCTATTTCTCCTATTCTTTTTTCTATTATGGATAAAGGCCTCGAAAGATTTTTTCAAAAATGGTTATAAATGATAACATTCAAGGCCTCAAACCTTCCTTTGGTGATCTTACATGTTCTCATGAATAGTTTTTCTATGATACCATCCTCATGGGGTCTCATTCTATTAAATAAGAAAAGAGCATGAAGGAAGTCCTTAATACCTATACCAGGGCAATCAACAATTGATCAATTGGAATAAAAGCTCCATTTTCTTCATCAACACCCCTAAGGAAATGAAAAGAAATATCTCTCAAATTATTAGGTGCTCAATTGGGGATTTTCCCTCAACCTACCTTGGCCTCCCATTGGATCTAAAGTCACTCAACTCCTTTTGGTCTTCTCATTGATAGGCTCAACAGAAAATTAGCTGGTTAGAAAGGAATGCTTCTAAGCCATGATGGAAAGGTTAAACTCCTAAAATCCACCAGTCAAAACTTGCCTACCTATGTTTTGAGTCTTTTCAAGATTCCCTCTAAAAATGTTGAGAGTAAAGAAAGGATCTAGAAGCAATTTCTCTGGTCCAGAATGGAAGAACATAAAAGAATGCTTTTGGTTTCTTGGGAGAATGTCTATAAGCTTAAAAGAAATGGAGGTCTTGGGATTAGGCCTATCAAATCTATGAATAAATCTCTCTTGGATAAACAATTATGGAGGACTTTTGAGGAGGAAAGGGATTGGAATTAAATTATGAAGAGAAAATATCTTTATAGATGCCTCTCTTTTTATGATTTTTTGGAGTTAGAGGTCCCCATTAAAGGGTCTTGTATCTGGAATGAAATCCAACAAGCTAAGGATTTGGATGCTAAAGGCAGTAGGTGGATATTAGGGAATGATAACAATATTCACTTTTGGGAAGATAGATGGCTTATGGACAAACCTTTAGGAGTCGTCCCTGCTTTTAACTGCTTTGTCAAAAGGAGCAAAATCAATAGGGTCAACCAAGATCAAGAAGGGTCAATTCAATTCAACATACTGGATTAATTAATAAAGCCATCAATTAATTGAATTTAAGTCAAAAGGAATTAATTAAACTATGTAATTGATTAAACCAGTTAGTTATGTAGTTCAATTAAATAAATCAAATGCAACCCATCAAATCCCCTTATATGGCTAAATTAATTAAATTTGTTGAATTAATTAAATCCTAATTTATTTCAACCAAAGGGGACAAGAAATCAAATAGCCAATGAGAAGAAAGGATTGAGAGCACGTGGATCACTCTAAACTTTGCTATCCTCACCACTCATTTAGTATTTGATATCCTCACCACTCCTTTTGTCACCTTGTCTCATAATTTGAAAGATAATATCATATACCAATCCTGGGAAATATTTTCACAAGGGTGGAATAATTCAAATTTAGGTTAAATCCTAAAAAGTGTGCATTTAGGGTACAATTTGGAAACTATTGGGATACATAGTATCGGAAAATGGAATAGAGGTTGATCCTAAAAAAGTTCAAGCTATCATAGAGATGGACGCACCAAAGAACATAATTTGAATGAGGTCAATACAGGGAAGGTTGCAATCCATAAGAAGATTCATATCTCAATTAGAAGAAAAATATCATTCTTTTACTCACCTGCTACACAAAGACACAATTTTCAAATGGGATGCACAATGTGAGTAAGCTTTTCCTTATTAAATTCATACTTGGTGAAGCCACCTATACTTATGCTTCCTATCAAAGACAACCCTTTAATCTTGTATATTTCAGCAACAAGTCACTCTTTAGGGGTATTATTGACACAAGAAGATAAAGATGGAAAAGAGAAGGCAATATATTATCTCAGCAGAACCTTGGTCAAATATGAACTTAATTATAGATTTATTGAACGAGCATGCCTCACAGTATTTTTTTCTTCCCAAAAACTATGCCATTATATGTTGGTATATAAGGTTAAGCTCATTTCTAAAATTGATCCTCTCAAGTATCTACTTAGAAAAATAGCTCTCACAAGGAGATTGGCCAAATGGGTGATGGTATTGAGCAATTTTGATAGAGAATATGTGGATAGAAAATCTATCAAGGGACAGGACATAGAAGATCAATTGGAGGAGGTTCCTCTAGTTGTTTATCATCCTATTTAAGTTGAATTTCCAGATTCAAAAATCATCAATGTTGAAATAAAAATATGGAAACTATACTTTGATGGATCTTACACACAACATGGATCGGGGGCAGGAATTATTTTGATTACACCTCAAGGTTATACAATCCCTAAGTCCTACAAACTTCTCTTTCCATGCACCAATAATATTGTAGAATATGAATTTTAGTCATAGGCATCAAAATGGCTTTAGAATGGAAAGTAACTAAGCTGCAAGTTTATGGGGATTCCCAACTAGTCATGAATCAGATTAATGATAAATATCAAACAAAGGATGACAAGTTGATGCCTTAGAAGAGATTGATTGATGAATAGAAAAAATATTTTCTTTGGATCACTTTTGAGAAAATACCAAGAGAAAAGAACAGAGCAACAGATGTTGTGGCAACCTTAGTTTCTCTTCTTCAAATGCTAGAACAGAATGCTCGATATGAATTATTGGTGGAAGAATTAGTGAAACCAACATTTGACTTACCTGATTCCCAAATCATTTTTCTATTAATTAGACATGACACACCTTGGTATGGACCCATTTTTTCTAATTACAAGACCAAACTTTACCCTTGGACCAAACCCATAATCAAAAGAGACATTCCATACACCAAGCTTCCCGATATACTATCCTTTCCAACATATTGTATCACAAGAGACTTGACGGAATGATTCTTAGATGTCTAGAGGAAGAAGAATCAAATTTATCTTTACAAGATGTTCACGAAGGGATTTTTGGGTCTCATTCGAGTGGTTTAAACTTAGCTAAGAAAATCCTATGAATGTGGTACATTTGGCCAACCTTAGAGAAAGATGCTTGTCAATTTGTCAAAAGATGTCAGAAATTCCAATATAATGGGGACATGACACACATACCTGCACAAGAGCTATACCTGATGACCACACCTTGACCCTTTTATCAATGGGGGTTTGATTTAATAGGGGTGATTTATCCCCATCCATACAATGGTCACAAGTATACTATAATTGCAACGAACTACTTCACAAAATGGGTAGAAGTTGTGCCTTTGACAACTGCAACCGGTAAACAAATTTCTATGTTTATCCTAAATCACATCATTTGTAGATATGACATTCCTCATGCTATAATAACTAATAATGGAAAATAATTCAAAAACAAAGATGTGGATGAGCTATGTGAAATTTTCATATTATACATCATTCATCTTCTATCTATTATCCTTAAGGGAATGGTCAAGCATAAGCGACAAAAAAAAGTATTCTTAAGATTTTGAAGAGATTAGTTGAAAATTCAAGAAGTAATTGGCATGTGCAATTAGACCCAACATTGTGGGCATATAGGACAAGCATCATAACACTAGCAAGGGAAACACCATTTTAATTGGTCTATGGAGCAGAGGTTGTATTACCTTTAGAGGTCAAGATTCCATCCTTGAGAGTCTCCTTAAAATTTTTGATAACATATGAAGTGTTAGGGTTTTTTCTTGCAGGGCCTCTAAAATGCTTGAATACTTTATTAATTCTATGACTCCCAATGCCTTAAAATTCTGACTCAAGCAAGAGAAAAATCTAATTGATGAGGTATTTTGATAACACTGGGGATACCTATTATCACCTCCTTCTTTTTTGAGATCCACTGACTCAGGAAGGTTTTACCTATGATTGATTACTGACTTGACAGTATCTTTAGAGTGGA
>MU224354.1:3584078-3614191 GCA_018584345.1 Thuja plicata | reverse complement strand
AGGAGTAACCTATTTGATTTTCTCTTTAAGAAATCAACAAAGTCAATTTGTAAACTCTGTGAGTACAATTGATTTTAAATATGTGCTCTTTGTGTAAATATAATTGATTTTGAATAGTTTTAAATATATGGATGATGATGGATCACTTAACAGGTTCTAGACCAGTGCCTATCCTTGGGCTATAGAGTCAAAAGATATAAATCAACAGAGATAAACAAATAAGAATATTTTAGGATGCATTTCAACCTACATAAAACTTAGCTAAAGTGCCTTAAAAATTACCCTATCACTCCCACATTGTTGTATCAAATCCTCAAACATTGCTGTACTGTCTGTAACTACTCACAAAATTTAATTCTCCTCTTAGAAGAAACTTGGAAATAATTAGATAGCTACCTTATAGCCAATATGTTTAACATGCCTTAAAAATTAAACATAAAAGAGTACACACAGTAAACAAAGAGACGACAAAAATGTAGAATAAATTTGTACTGTATTTTTATTCATATATTTCTGCTTCAGTACATACAAAGGCTAAAAGCTCAAAAACACAGACTCAAATCTAAAAGCCTGGCTTGCAAATATATTTCATCTCTACCATAAAAAATATTACATTTGATCTATTTATAGGTCTAAACCATCTTGGAATCCTTAAGATAATGATGCAACAAGCTTCGGATGGTTTAAGAAACCTAACCCTAAAATTGCAGAAAAAACAAAAAAGAAGAGTGACCCAAGCGGTGGAAAGACAAAAGTAGAGGATAAAATCTGATCTGGTTCTTATCTTCATATGATCTTCAACACCTTTGGTTTGTGTACTCCCAGGATAGTTTATGATATTCTTTAATGATGACCAACCTACCTGTTCTCCAAGAAACTGTGTGTTGGGTCCTCAAACATTCTTTTATTCCTCAAAAAGTCAATTATGGCAACTTTCTTCTTTTTTGTCTTTATATGAACTTTGGCACCTTTGTCTGATTATGTTAAGGATAGCATCAAATGTTTGCATTGAGACCAAGTGACCACCATTATAGGATAACCTACACTTGTCTTTTATGATTTCTAACCTTCCTGTGCTCATAGATTAGGTGCCAAATGTCCCATTTTTCACTCCTCATCCAAGACATCAACATCCACTACAACAACCTTCTTTTTCTTTGGCTTTGTCTTCAAGTCCCATCCTACCACATCATCTTCTACAGGCCAATTAAAGCTTTGAATGCTTTGCAGTTGTGCCTTTTGCCTCTCCCATCTGACATCAGTTATGCCTTTAACATCCACTATGAATTTATTGATGTCAGTTTCTGCCTTGAAACCTTCATCTAAAATCTTATTATAGCTTTCCATATTTAGATCTAAATCTGAAATAAATGCCTCTTTATTAGGTAGCATGCTGTCAAATTCACTTTTCCAGGCCTTCAAGGCCTTAATATGATCATCCTCTCCCTTGATTGGATGAATAAACTGGTTAAAACTTGATCCCAAGAGGTTGATCTCTGCCTCAGTCTGATTGAATTTTCCTTTGAAGAAAGGTAAAGCCACATTTATTTTCCCAATCTCATCCCCCACCTCTATCACAATCTTCGGTAGATCTGGCCTATGTGGCTGTAAATAAGCCAACTTCTCAAATAGTTGTACCCTACTTGACGAAGTTGTGAAATAAGAATTCAAAATGGAGATGTACCTTGTCACTTCAACCTGTAAAGTAGGTAATTTATTGTATGCATTTAGGATTATATCAGTTTTATTTTTTAGGATATCAATCCTATGCTAAAGTATATTCAACAATACATTTATGGCAATCTCATTATCCTTTTTAGCCATATCCTCTATTTTTACTTCTTCTTCTATTTCAACCTTTTTCCTGTGTATGTGGAGGCTTCTCTGAGGGTACATATACAACTTCTAGATTTTCTATCAATTGTTTGGTCAATTCAGCAATTACCCTCTCTTGCTCATGAATCTTGATTTGGCATAATTCTCTATCCTTAGCCAGAGCACTAGCCTCATCTACTAAAGTTTCACATATTTCAGAAAATTTCTTTGTCTTATCCTCATTCAAATGTACCCAGTGTGTCATTATTTGGCAAATCTCCAAATCACATGTGTTCTAAACTGACCACACCATTTGGTTCCCCACCATGCTCTCTTGAATATTTAACAATTGGGGCTTCTGGTCTCTAGGACATGGACTCCACATAGAAAATTCTTGAGAATTTGGACTGTATCTGAATCTTTTGATCATATCACCAATTTGGACCTCATTTTTTCATCTTTAGGTCTAGTTTCTTTCTTATTTGGTCTATTATAAATGTTGAGGCTAAATCCCAGCCTTCAGCAAGCAACATTCCACTGTCCAAAACTAATTTCCTGGCTTCTTAAGGAGTAATATCCTCAGTTTCAGGATCATATGTTTGTAGAGCTAAGAGAGCCTCATTTGTCACTGCTTCCTCACCAGCTAATCTCAACTACTCTTTGATTTATTTCTGCTTAAGCCATCTGAGGAAATCCTTGAATTCATCAGTTTTTATGAAATTGTCATCTTTTAAAAACTGCTGCTAATGGATCAATCTCTCATCTATACATGTTCTCAAAGGCAACTCTATGTTCTCTTCCACTTCTTGTTGCAAATTTTTCCCTCTTCTTATTTCTTTTCTCAGATTATGATCATACGCCTTGTTAGCAAGAATAAGGGCACTTATTCTATCTTTTTTCCTTTCTTTCCTCTCATAATTTTTAGCATGAGAAGACTGACCAAGATCAATCTTTTGCCTCTTAAGGGTAGGCTAATATGTACTCTCCAGATCTGTTTCCTTAGTTAAATAAATGGTGATCATTTCACCTATTGTCATTGCTTGTTCACTGCCCTGTGGTGGCTGATCCATTGGAGGTCGGCTTGGAATTAAATATCCTTCATCACTATCCTCCTCATACTTTCAATCTGAGTGTTCCAACTCTTCTTTCCCTTTTCCTTTCACATCTAGGTGATTCTCCAATTGTTCACATAAAGTATGATGATTGTTCAACATAGCTTCAATTCTATCAAAATAAGGCAAATTAGGGAAGAACCCTCCAAATTCCACTCCTCTTCTCTTCACTTGTCTTTCCAAATCCAATAGTTCTTGGATTTTGTCATTTCTCAGCTTCACCTCCCATTCATCAATAATATTTCTTGAAGCATCTTCCTCCACACATTCACCATATAGATAAGTGTTAGGAATGGTGGGAGTAAGGAGTTTCTTAGCTCCTGCAATGAAACCTTCTGTATCAATATACCTGTATAAGGCAACACCCATCTTGTAATCATTTAGCTAGTTGCACACTAAGTTAATGACCTTATTGTCAATTGTAAATTGATATATCTTGAATTTTCTAGGGGTAAATTTCCCCTTCCTATGAGGTGCAAGGTGTTCATTATCAGTTAACATAAGCTACCAAATGAATTCCATTGCAGCAATTCTGGTTGGTACATGATATGGTAAAATATGAGGGGGATGAGAACATCCATAGACTCTAATCATTGTAAAATTTCTCTCCAAATAGAATTCATGCCAGTTATGGTCTCCCTCCATTTGTCTACATACTAACAGGGTCTTAGTAGTTGTAAGACCTTCACTAGGAGCCTAGCTTTGTTCACTCCTAAACTTTGCATCAATGGGTAAACTACCCAATTCTCAAATCCACAAAAGTCATAGTCTTTGGTAGTGAAATTCCAAATTTTAATCCAAAATTGGATAGGGTTGGGCTGGTTGTAGTATATCCGTTGAGGGTTTAGATTTGGAAAATCCATAATATTATAATTGAAATGCAACAATAGATGCATCAGGATTGAATAATGCAGGAATTTAGGCTCCTTCTCCTTCTTTTGAATGGCAACAAACCCCTCATGCATCATATTGATGATATACTGAATATAGTCATAGCTGGTACTGGAGTGTACATCATGTAGGTCTAACACCATCATGAGAATCCCAGCACCTATTCTCATAGCTCCTCCATCCTTACCCAGCACTCTGTGTAGGGCATATGTAATGTACTTTATATAGAAATTTAAATCTTTGTAGCAGTAAGGTGCAATTTCTGATATAGGGGCAATATGGTCTTTGACCTCACTAAGGATGTGCCTCTTCAATTGAGTCCTAAAAACTCTAGACTATAGCCTATACCTTTCCTCTTGTCTAAGGAGGTTAATCTCAGTGGACATTGTGTTGTATAAGCCAAAAGCTTGCATGAAAGAATTTTTATTTAAGGCTAACAACACAGTGCCATCATTCTTTTTAATTATTTTTGTTAATGGGTCATAGTGGTGTGCTAGTCCTAGGAAGAGGTCTACATCTACAAATACATCAGGGACTAACAACCTAGCCAATCCAAACGTCCAAGGGTTTGAAATAGGAATAGCTTTATCACAGTTTTTACAAAAGTAATTGAAAATAGAAAAACTTGTGGTCCCTAGAGTTTTGGCATCTCTTATGTCTGCATACTCATCTGATAGAATATATGCATTCACCTTCTTGTTTTGAGTGGAATCAGGTAGCAAATTCAAAAACTCATCATAATAGGTTCTCTTTCCTTTAGCATCTTCATCAACATCATCATTTTTCCCACTGGTGGAAGCTACGCTGACCACTCTATTCATTTTGCTCAATTCTGTTCTATTCTATTTTCCACTTCTTTTCACCGATATTGAAACAAATCTATTCTTAGAAACTCTATTCCTCATCTGGAACACACAGAAGACAATTCAAAAGCACTGAAATCCTAGAAAAATCAGTTTGAATTCAACCAACCCACTAAATTAACACTTCTCTTTTGGACATAGAAAACCTAGGAAATTCTTTCACTTTGGAATTCTAAATGCAAGATAAATAAGAATAAGAAATGATACCATCCTTTTATGGAAAAATTATACAAGGTACATAGCTCATTATTGGAAAATCAATTACTTCCTCCTTCAATTTTGCATACTGTGTCATTAATCCAATTCCTAGTTGTAGCCTCTGCGTGTGATAGGAAATCAAATTCAAATGAGTGCATCCATAGTAAAAACCCTTATAAAATTTGAAGAGAATCACCTTTGATATAATTAGCTCTTTTTTAGACATATCAGCTACTTTTCCCATGTAGTCATTAATTCTCTACATTCCTATTGGCCAATGATTTCAGCAATGTCATGTCAGCAACTACCTTTACCCTTTTTACGCCTTAACTGTCATTTTTCTTATCTGGCGACTACGCGACTATGCATTGTCTCCTTGTCGCTGAACAAATCTCTTAACCTTAGTTTCTTTCTGAGACCTGGCGACTACTAGCCTTTCTTAATTTTACTTTAACTTTGGTTCACTTCTAGTGACCTCGCAACTAAAGGAATCCAAGTCACTAAAATAAACTCTTAACTCAAATTTTATTAAGAGACTTGTTGACCAAAGCCTTAGTCACCTAATCGTCGAATGAAAATTGATTTTAATATTTCTCCTGGAGACTTGGCGACTATACTTTAATATGACATTTATTTTCTCAATCTCTAAGTTGCCATAAGATATTTGACTTAGCCTTTTCATCTAGAGACCACGTGACTGAAGCTTCAATCTTATACATTTTGAACATGTGTCTCATCTTTATTGCTTGTCTCCAGGTCACTGAATAAACATTCACTTATCAAATATTATCAGTGAATCCATGACTACTGTTGATATTATTTTAATCATGTGGTTGTCACTAAGTCTCTGATCTTTTAACTTAACTCACTTCACATCTAGAGACCTCACAACCCATTGTTTTCTAACTCATCACTAACCTGATCTGATCTGGAGACTACACAATTGTGGAAAATCCAAGTTGCTGAACAGTTTTCCTTAACCCATGATCTATTCCGCAACACCGCGACCAAAGCCTTTGTCTCCAGTCGCCACAAAATATTTTAAAAGGTAAATATTACTTGGAGACTTCACGACTAAATGAAATTGCTAAGTCTCATGAATTTTAAAGGAATATTTTTTTCTCTTAGAGACAACCTGACTAAGGTGAATCGCTAAGTCTCATAATAAAATGGCATATTCGTTTAGTATCAAGAGACAAGGTGACTAATCTTAAAAGGCGCATGACTTATTACATGACTTAATCTTCCAAAAGGTAACTCGAAAATATAAAACTGATTAACATTTCTAGGGCTTTTGACATTTTTGCATATAATAAAACTTAAGACATAGGGTTTTCTATCATTTCTCTGGATTTTGACCTAAGAACATGGAAATTTCTTAGGGATTTTGCAATTTTGGACATACTTTCAAAATTTGGGCAACTTTCAGTCATGAGGACATAAAAAATTTTAGGGTAAAACACCAAATCTAGAAATACAACCAACAATGGCTCTATCTGAGGATGGCTAAACATAGTTTATGGAAAAGAATCTCATAATCTCTGGTTGCAGACCACACCAAAAAAAATGAGAGCAACGCCGACTAACCTAAAACAAAAGGGAAACACACAACTGAAGGAAATTATTTACAATATAATACATACTTACTTGTGTATGAATCTTGATTCTTACTTGAAAAAGGGCTTGAGAAATTGCCCATGCACAGGAAACTCAAAATCTTCTCCATTCATATTCTTCAGTTGATAAGAATCATTTCCATAGCTTTGTGAGATAACAAAAGGTCCAAGCCATAAAGACTCAAATTTTTTGTGTTTTCCTTTATCTTCTACTCTTACATTCCACTGAAGAACTAGGTCATCTGGTTGGAATTTTCTTTCAGTAGCCCTTCTATCAAACAGGTATTTCATCCTCTGTTGTAACTTACTATTTTCCTTCTGACTATTTCTTCTTATTTCATCCAACTCTGCCAACTAGATCATTCTATTTTGCATAGTGTCAGAAACATCTAACTGTTCTTCTTGCATGAATTGGTATACTAGTAACAAATTATTGATAGACATTCTTGACTGTAAACCATATACCAACTCAAATGGAGACTTTCCTATTGCTCTCTTAACTATTATTCTGTTAGCCCAAAGTGCTAGCTTCAATTTAGTTTGTCATGCTCTCTTATTCTTTTCAAGATTCTTTTTCAACATCTTCAAAATACTTTTATTACTAGACTTAGCTTGTCCATTTTCCTATGGATGATATGGAGATGAATATGATATTGTAATCCCATATTTCTCACAGAAATTTGTTATTTCTTCTGATCTAAAACTCATGGCATTATCCATTACTAATTTTGAGGGTACACCAAATCTGGTCATAATATTTTCCATTAGAAATTCAATGACTACCTTTCTTGTTGCCTTTTTGTAGGAATGGCTTCAATCCATTTGGTAAAATAATCTGTGGCTACAAGTATCCAACTGTGTCCTCCACTAGATTTCTCTTGAAATTTGCCAATGAAATCAATTCCCCACATAGTAAAAGGGGCTTTAGTACTTATTGGGTTTAACAATAGGGATCCTAAAAATTTGAGCTTATTTGAGAACCTTTGACAAGGTTCACACTTTCTAACATATGTATATGTATCTCTGAATAAATTGGGCCAATATTACCTAGCCCTTAAAATCTTGTGGGCAGTAGTCTTGGTAGAAAAATGACCTCCACACTCCCCTGCATGCATCTCACTTAAAACTTTCTCAGATTGACCTTTATCTAGACATAACAACAATACACCATTTATGTCTTTCCAATACAGATCTCCTTTGATTAAGGTGTATTTTTGGGCTTGCAATCTAAGACTTCTCTTTTGATTATTAGTCATAACACTAGGACACTTGGCATTTTTTAAGAAGTACACAATATCAACATAAAATGGTTGCCTTTCTATACTTGTAACAGTTTGATCATATTTCTCTGTATCATTTACTTGTACTAAATCCAAGTTCTCCTCTGTCATGAGTTTCACCAAACCTTGGCCTCTTATTAACTTTGTAATATGGATTTCAAGATTGAATTCTTGTATTCTATTTATCCACTTACATCTCTTACCAGTAACTTCTAACTATGTAAGAATATCTTTCACTGCTGAGTGAGGAACATATGCTTTCACCTTGGCACAGACCAGATATGGCCTAAAATATTTTACAACTTTTACTAAAGCATAAGCCTGCTTCTCCATCATCTCATAATTAAGTTCTGCAGCTTGGAGAGACTTACTATAAAAATCTATTAGATGCTCAAATCCTTGTTCATCTTTTTGTAGTAAAATAGCAGCAATTGTATGATAAGATGCAAATGAAAATAGAGAAAAGGACTCACTATAATCTGGAGATTTTAGAATAGGAGCCTCTTGCACTGCCTTCTTTATTTTCTCAAATGTCATTTGAGCTTCTTCATTCCAATTAAATTTTTCATCTTTCTTTAGAAACTTTATTATAGGTTTGACAATCTCTGCAAATTTTCTATAAATCTCCTAACAAAATTAATCTTTCCTAAGAAAGATTCAACTCCTTTTAAATTTTTTGGAAAAATGACCTTCTGAATCGCTTCTATTCTCTCAGGGTCTATTCTCACTCCATCCTTAGACACTATGTGTCCCAACAACTTTCCTTCTTGTACTGCAAAATGACATTTCTTAGGATTTAATGAAACACCATATTCTAGAGCTTTATTGAAAATTTTACCTGGGTGCTCATAGTGATCCTCAGCCTTTTTAGAATATGTAGTTAAATCATCTTGATAAATGACCATGAATAAATCAATAAATTCTTTAAAAGAAACATACATGGCCCTTTGAAAAGTTGCTCCTGCATTTATCAATCCAAATGGCATCCTGACATAAACATAGGTTCCCCAAGGAGTGGTAAATGCAGTCTTGTATTACTCAGATTCTTTCACCAAAACTTGGTTGTAGCCAGAGAAACCATCCATCATTGACAGCAGCTCACAACCAGTTACCCTATGTAACATTGCCTCCATGTTTGGTAAGGAATAATTATCTTTTAACGAAGCAATGTTTAAATTTATGAAATCCACACATAATCTGATATCTCCATTCTTCTTTTTTACTGGTACCAGATTTGATACCCAAGTTGAGTGTCTGATTGGCTGGATTATCCCAGCATCCTTTAACTTTATCAATTATTGTTGCATCTTAGGAGCCAACAAGGGGTTAATAGGCCTATGTTTTTGCCTAAATGGTTTCACATCTGATTTTAGTGGGATCTCATGTTGGAAAAGTTCCTCTCTATAGGCTTTCAAATCCTCATATGACCATGCAAAGACATGTTTATGTTTTCTCAATAGTTTAATCAAATTTGTCCTTACATGAGAGTTTAAACCTTTTCCAATGTACACAATTTGAGGACTAGTTTCTGATCCTAAGTTAATCTCTTCCAAGTCCTCAACCTTATCATTGCTTATCTTTGTTGAGTGATCATTTTGACTAGTAAACAATGCTTCAAGCTCAACCAAACCCCTAGGAATTTGATTAGAACTTAACTAGACAACCTCATTCCCCAAAATATAGTCTTTTCCATCATCACACTCTAGCAAAGTACTACAATCTATGCTTTGGTTCTCATAATGATCTAGACATTGAATGAATCTCAGAATATCTTGGTTGTCCTGAAAAACTTTCCAGTTGTATATGTTATTTGGAACAACCGATCTTGTCTTGACTTCCAGTATTGACACCCCATGTAAGGTCAAATCATCATTTTTTAGAGCAACATTTGCCAAGAAATATGCCATTATATTCTTTGACCTTTCTATCCAGCTTATATCAAAGGCATCAAACATTTCAATTTGATCCCAAATAGCATATTTATACATTTTTAATCTGTCATTTTTTACTGCATATTTGGATCTAATTTGGGCCACCACCAATTTAGAATCACCATAAACCTTTAAACATTTAATTCCATGTTTGATGGCAATTTCTAGCCCTAAAAACAAAGCCTCATATTCTACAGTATTATTTGTACATTGGAAGGATAATAAAAAGGAATATTTAAAAGTTGTACCTGATGGAGATACTAGTAACACACCAGCTCCCGACCCTTCTCTAGAGAAAGCTCCATCAAAATACATTTTCCACAATCCATCACTTTTTACACTTAACTCTTTGATCAGAGGATCAATATTTTCATTCTGATAATAAAGTTCACTCCTCTGTACCCTGAAATTTTCCATATCCATATCAATGCAACAATTAATGTTAGTGTCTTCAAATCTTTCTATGTGAGGAGTTCTACCCTCCCTTGACACCTTAACATTATCTCTAGCAATGTTGAAAGTAGCATATGATAAATCACTTTGTATACTACCTCCCATTGAAGCATTCCACTTTCTTGACAGCAGCATCCCATAATGTGGTGGTATATCAACAACAAGAACATTCATAGTCATTACCACATCAAGACATATAGCTAATTTATAAGGCATAGCCTCAATGGTACCAATCATAGGGACTTCTCTAGAGTCCATTTCTTGACATCTCCCATGAGGGGTGTCAACCTGTAGTCCCATAGACCACATAATTTCCATTGGCAGAATAGTATTAGATGCTCCTAAATCAATCATACAATTTTTTATCATCCTTCCATTAATTATCAGTGAAAGGAAAAATGGGTCAACAACTTTTGGGGAAGAACTTGTATTTAAGAAAATTTGAGGAATCTCAGAGGTTAATACTTAAACTTCCTTCCCTTTGTTACTTGGTTTCTTCTCAACATTCTCTAGATTTTGGACTTTCATTATGGGCACACTTTTTAATAATGACAACACATTTTCCTTGTGTTCTTTGATTCTCATCATTTCTAGAAATGGCACCTTCACAGTCATTTGAGATAAATAGTGACCCATATCTACTAGAGTATATTTCACATCTAAGGATTTTGATTTTTCAACAGTAATGTTATTTTCCTCAACATGCACATTCAGAGTTGGTTCTTTTAAATTTTTACTTTCTATCTTAAAAGCAGAAGTACCTGTTTCTTTCTTTTTTTATTCTCCTTCTTGTACAATATTTGGTTCTAAGGCTTTTGTTATAATTTTGACCTTAGGCTTATTTGCATTTTCCCTGGGTCCTTCCTTCTTATGTACATATTTGGTGTCTATTGTTTTCTTTTATAAAGACACCAGATAGCTGACTACCAGTACCACCAACTACTCTGTTTCTCAAATGGTAGTTTATTCTAGCCTTGTTTACTAAATTTGCAGTAATCCTAGCTTTCTCTTCATCTGAAGCTTTTCTAATAAGTGGAAGATCCTAATTATTTTGAGCATAACATCTTATATGGTCATCAGTTTCCTCTGCTTCACTATCTGATAAAATTTGTTGATGATGATTTTCTACACTTCTTTGTGAACTATAAGAATCATGATTTTAAATTTCACTGTCTGAATCCATATCATGACATGAATAATAATTTGTCATATTGCGATCACATTGTTCACCTTCATCATTTCCTTGTTCTTTATTTGTTTTCAAATTGAAGGAAACAATACAAAAATTAGGGTTGTGTGGGGCATCACAAGCCTCACACCAAAAATCATCATTGCATAAGTGGACACCATTTTTGTGTAGAGGATCTGGGGTCCTATTATCTAGTTTCTCTTTTCTGAGTGGAACAATAGGCTTTCCATCCTTGAACTGAGTTCCATAAGGATGGTTTTACATTCTATCTTGTGGATTATAATTGTTATTATAAGAAGTCCTATTGTTCTGAGGAGCCCTATATTCTTTATACTCTGGTTCTCTTTGGTTACTCCTGCTAAACCTTGAATCATCTCTTCTATTTAATTTACCAGACACCCTTCTATTCATTTCAATATTTACTGCTATTTTATAAGCATTAGTAAGAGTTCTAGGGTTTTTATCCCTAAGAGCATACCCCATTTTAGAATCAAAGGCATTTAAATAAGTTTCTAGACATACCTCTTCATCCAGCCTTATTTTCTAAAACAATTTGTGCATTGCTCTTTGAAATCTGCTATTAAACTCGGTGACCTCTTCATTGTAATTCTTTTTGATGTTATTGAATTCATTCAGCAAGAATCCCTTGTTTGTCTTGTTACCATATTGATCTTTAAATAATTCAATCAACTCATCCATGGAAGCAAAAAAACAATTAGAAAGGCTCCTAAACCATTCTCTAGCATCCTCTACTAGAGACTGAACAAAAATTTTCATTAACACATCCTCATGAGTGATATTTAAATCATCAACAAAATCAATGAATTTTCTTAAATGGGTTTCACAAGAAATAACATTATTACCTGCAAACTTTGGGAGCTTTTCTCCTATATCACCCACATCTCTTGGAAATGTATTGGGGTATCTAGGGATACCAATGAAGTTAAACTACTTGTACATTTCAGTATGTAATGGTTTTCTTTGAAAATTATCATTGTCCTTAAAAGTAGTGGTTTTTTCTTTAGAAGTTGTTGTATTCTCTATTTCAGCATAAGAATATTTGGATGATTGCAAAAAAATCTATTTTCTTCTTCATTTCAATTGTTGCAGCTTCCATTTGTGCCTTTTTTAGCATTTTTTCCATGGTTTCTTTTTCAATTCTTAATTTCTCAAGATCAACATCCAACCTAGATATTTTCTCTATTAGGACCTTGTGAACTTTAGGTTCTTCACTTTTTCTTTCGGCCATTTTTTGTTTACCTCTTGTATCATCCTTCTGTGAACTAGAAGCTCTATGAGTAAGTGGTATTTCTTGGTCCTTTTGAGACCTGTTTGTATTCCCTGTAGTTTGATATCTTAAAGATATTTGTTTGATTTTGTCAACATCTTTCTTTTCATGTTTTTTCTTTTTTCTAAGCTCTTTTTCCCTTTTCATCTGTTGAATAAGGGAAAGATGTTTCATGATGAGTGCCTCTTCTTCATCAAGCTCATCAGAGGGAACTTTCTCAGATTCTGAACTGACTATATTTGTTCCTTCCCTCTCACTAGAAGTGGAAGTAGCTATAGATGTTTCTAATACTTTCTCTGTAGCTTCTTCATATTCTGAAGTATTTCCATCATGAATGGACTGATTTCTACCTACCTCTCTCCTAGTATTACTTTCTTTTCCTCTTGGAGGAGTCTCATCTATATTGTCTTGGTTTCTTTTCTTTCTCCAAGACATTTCCATTCTTGAAGTTGAAGCGAATCCACCATCTAATGGAACTTCAGGATTCCTTCTTGCTTTTGATCTAGTATTCATTGTGAAAGATAATTTCTTAACTTTTCACTGATCTTAGAGATTTAGCTTTAGAGTCGCCACCCAACAATAGTTAGGGGTGAATGAATACTATCAAAGGAAATTTTGGTAACTATAAATGGTTTTAAAAAGAATAAAAAGTCTTCACCAAAAACTATGCAATATTCTACTGCAATAAATCTCCAGCAGAGTCGCCAATTTGTTAGGGTTTTTTCTTGTAGGGCCTCTAAAATGCTTGAATACTTTATTAACTCTGTGACTCCCAATGCCTTAAAATTTTGACTCAAGCAAGAGAAAACTCTAATTGATGAGGTATTTTGATAACACTGGGGATACCTATTATCACCTTCTTCTTTTTTGAGATCCACTGACTCAGGTAGGTTTTACCTATGATTGATTACTGACTTGACAATATCTTTAGATTGGATTTTTTCTTATGTGTTGAATGCTTTTTTCTTATATGGATAAATAGATAACAATGTAGATAAATATGATTAGTCTAAGGAAAATTTTAACAATCCAAATCATTATCTTGATGATGACAGACAGCAACATGATAAGGAATTTCATCCTTCTTTCCTTTTATAATTCTTATGAATTTAGGAGGAGTAACCTATTTGATTTTCTCTTTAAGAAATCAACAAAGTCAATTTGTAAACTCTGTGAGTACAATTGATTTTAAATATGTGCTCTTTGTGTAAATATAATTGATTTTGAATAGTTTTAAATATTTGGATGATGATGGATCACTTAACAGGTTCTAGACCAGTGCCTATCCTTGGGCTATAGAGTCAAAAGATACAAATCAATAGAGATAAACAAATAAGAATATTGTAGGATGCCTTGCAAGCTACATAAAAATCAAGTAAAGTGCCTTACAAATTATTCTGTCACTCCCAAAATGTTGTATCAAATCCTCAATCACTGTTATACTCTCTGAAACTACTCACAAAATTTAATTCTCCCCTTAGAAGAAACTTGGAAATAATTAGATAGCTACCTTATAGCCAATATGTTTAACATGCCTTACAAATTAAACATAAAATAATACACACAATAAAAAAAGAGACAAAAACAATGTAGAATAAATTTGCACTCTATTTTTATCAATATATTTCTACTTCAGTACATGCAAAGGCTAAAAGCTCAAAAACACAGACTCAAATCTAGAAGCCTGGCTTGCAAATATATTTCATCTCTACCATAAAAACTATTAAATTTGATCTATTTATAGGTCTAAACCATCTTGGAATCCTTAAGATAAGGATGCAACAAGCTTCGGATGGTTTGAGAAACCTAACCCTAAAATTGCAGAAAAAACAAAAAAGAAAAGTGACCCAAGCGGTGGAAAGACAAAAGTAGAGGATAAAATCTGATCTTCTCCTTATCTTCATATGATCTTTGACACCTTTGGTTTGTGTACTCCCAGGATAGTTTTTGATATTATTTAATGATGACCAACCTACCTGTTCTCCAAGAAACTGTGTGTCGTATCCTCAAACATTCTTTTATTCCTCAAAAAGTCAATTATGGAAACTTTCTTCTTTTCTGTCTTTATATGAACTTTGGCACCTTTGTCTAATTATGTTAAGGATAGCATCAAATTTTTTCATTGAGACCAAGTGACCACCATTATAGCCTAACCTACACTTGTCTTTTATGATTTCTAACCTTCCTATGCTCATAGATCAAGTGCCAAATGTCCCCTTTTTCAATCCTCATCCAAGACATCAACATCCACTACAGCATCCTTCTTTTTCTTTGGCTTTGTCTTCAAGTCCCATGATGCCACATCATCTTTTGCAAGCCAATTAAAGCTTTGAATGTTTTGCATTTTTTCGTTTTGCCTCTCCCATCTGACATTAGTTATGCCTTTAACATCCACTATGAATTTATTGATGTCATTTTCTGTCGTGAAAGCTTCATCTAAAATCTTATTATAGCTTTCCATATTTAGATCTAAATCTAAAAAAAATGCCTCTTTATTAGACATCATGCTATCAAATTCACTTTTCCAGGCCTCCAAGGCCTTAATCTGATCATCCTCTCCCTTGATTGGAGGAATAAACCGTTTAAAACTTGATCCGAAGAGGCTGATCTTCGCCTCAGTCTAATTTAATTTTCCTTTGAAGAAAGGTAAAGCCACATTTATTTTCCCAATCTCATCCCCCACCTTTGTCACAATCTCCGATAGATCTGGCCTATGTGGCTGTAAATAAGCCAACTTCTCAAATATTTATACCCTATTTGACCAAGTTGTGAAATAAGGATTCAAAATGGAGATGTACCTTGTCACTTCAACCTGTAAAGTAGGTAATTTATTGTGTGCATCTAGGATTATATCAGTTTTATTTTTTAGGATATTAATCCTATGCTAAAGTACATTCAACAATGCATTTATGGAAATCTCATTATCCTTTTTAGCCATATCCTTTAACTTCTTCTTCTATTTCAACCTTTTCCTCTGTATGTGGAGGCTGCTCTGAGGGTACATATATGACTTTTAGATTTTATAGCAATTGTTTGGTCAATTCAACAATTACCCTCTCTTGCTCATGAATCTTGATTTGGCATAATTCTCTTTCCTTAGCTAGAGCAGTAGCCTCATCTACTAAAGTTTCACATCTTTCAGAAAATTGCTTTGTCTTATCCTCATTCAAATGTGCCCAGTGTATCATTATTTGGTAAATCTCCAAATCACCTATGTTCTGAACTGACCACACCATTTGATTCTTCACCATGCTCTCTTGAATATTTAACAATTGGGGCTTCTGGTCTCTAGGACATAAACTCCACATAGAAAATTCTTGAGATTTGGACTGTATCTGAATCCTTTGATCATATCACCAATTTGGACCTCAGTTGTCATCTTTAGGTCAGTTGCTTTCTTATTTGGTCTATTATAAATGCTGAGGCTAAATCCCAGCCTTCAACAAGCAACATTCCACT
This sequence comes from Thuja plicata, assembly GCA_018584345.1. Taxonomy (NCBI): domain Eukaryota; kingdom Viridiplantae; phylum Streptophyta; class Pinopsida; order Cupressales; family Cupressaceae; genus Thuja; species Thuja plicata. The sequence continues at coordinate 3,598,096 of MU224354.1, read as the reverse complement.
GTCCAAAACTAATTTCCTGGCTTCTTCAGGAGTAATATCCTCAGCTTTAGGATCATATGTTTGTAGAGCTAAGAGAGCCTCATTTGTCACTGCTTCCTCACCAGCTAATCTCAACTACTCTTTGATCTGTTTCTGCTTAAGCCATCTGATGAAATCCTTGAATTCATCAGTTTTTATGAAAGTGTCATCTTTTAAAAACTACTGCTGATGGATCAGTCTCTCATCTATACATGTTCTCAAAAGAAACTCTATGTTCTCTTCCACTTCTTGCTACAATTTTTTCCCTCTTCTTATTTCTTTTCTCAGATTATGATCATAGGCCCTGTTAGCAAGAATAAGGGCACATATTCTATCTTTTTTCCTTTCTTTCCTCTCATAATTTTTAGCATGAGAAGACTGACCAAGATCAATCTTTTGCCTCTTAAGGGAAGGCTCATATGTACTCTCCAGCTCTGTTTCATTAGTTAAATCAATGGTGATCATTTCACCTATTGTCATTGCTTGTTCACTGCCCTATGGTGGCTGATCCATTGGAGGTGGTCTTGGAATTGAATATCCTTCATCACTATCCTCCTCATACTTTGAATCAGAATGATCTAGCTCTTCTTTCCCTTTTCCTTTCACATCTAGGCGATTGTCCAATTGTTCTCATAAAGTATGATGATTGTTCAACATAGCTTCAATTCTATCAAAATAAGGCAAATTAGGGAAGAACCCCCCAAATTCCACTCCTCTTCTCTTCACTTGTCTTTCCAAATCCAATAGTTCTTGGATTTTGTCTCTTCTCAGCTTCACCTCCCCTTCATCAATAATATTTATTTTAGCATCTTCCTCCACACATTCACCATGTAGATAAGTGTTAGGAATGGTGGGAGTAAGGAGTTTCTTAGCTCCTGCAATGAAACCTTCTGTATCAATATACCTGTATAAGGCAACACCCATCTTGTAATCATTTAGCTAGTTGCACAATAAGTCAATGGCCTTCTTGCCAATTGTAAATTGATATATCTTGAATTTTCTAGGGGTAAATGTCCCCTTCCTATGAGGTGCAAGGTGTTCATTATCAGTTAACATAAGCTGCCAAATGAATTCTATTGCAACAATTCTGGTTGGTACATGATATGGTAAAATATGAGGGGGATGAGAACATCCATAGACTCTAATCATTGTAAAATTGCTCTGCAAATAGAAGTCACCCTAGTTATGGTCTCCCTCCCATTTTTCTACATACTGACAGGGTCTTAGCAGTTGTAACACCTTTACTGGGAGCCTAGTTTTGTTCACTCCTAAACGTTGCATCAATGGGTAACTACCCAATTCTCAAATCCACAAAAGTCATATTCTTTGGCAGTTAAATTCCAAATTTTAATCCAAAACTAGATAGGGTTGGGCTGGTTGTAGTATAACCGTTGAGGGTTTAGATTTGGCAAATGCATAATATTATAATTGAAATGCAACAATAGATGCATCAGGATTTAATAATGTAGGAATTTAGGCTCCTTCTCCTTCTTTTGAATGGAAACAAACCCCTCATGCATCATGTTGATGATATACTCAATGTAGTCATATCTAGTTCTGGAGTGTACATCCTGTAGGTCTAAGACCATCATGAGAATCCTAGCACCTATTATCGCAGCTCCTCCATCCTTACCCAGCACTCTGTGTAGGGCATATGCAATGTATTTTATATAGAAATTTAAATCTTTGTAGCAGTAAGGTGCAATTCCTAGTATAGGGGCAATATGGTCTCTGATCTCACTAAGGATTTGCCTCTTTAATTGATTTGTAACAACTCTAGACTATATCCTATACCTTTCCTCTTGTCTAAGGAGGTTAATCTTAGTGGACATTGTGTTGTCTAAGCCAAAAGCTTGCATGAAATAATTTCTCTTTAAGACTAACAACACAGTGCCATCATTCTTTTTAATTGTCTTTGTTAATGGGTCATAGTGGTGTGCTAGTCCTAGGAACAAGTCTACATCTAAAAATACATCAAGGACTAACAACCTAGCCAATCCACAAGTCCAAGGGTTTGAAATATGTATAGCTTTATCACAGTTTTTGTAAAAGTAATTGAAAAGAGAAAAACCTATGGTCCCTAGAGTTTTGGCATCTCTTATGTCTGCATACTCATCTGATAGAATATCTGCATTCGCCTTCTTGTTTTGAGTGGAACCAGGCAGTAGCTTCAGAAACTCATCAGAATAGTTTCTTTTTCCTTTAGCATCTTCATCAACATCATCATTTTTCCCACTGGTGGAAGCTACATTGACCGCTCAACTCAATTTTCTCAATTATGTTCTGTTCTTTCATGTTCTATTTTCCACTTCTTTTCACCAATATTGAAACAAATCTATTCTTAGAAACCCTATTCCTCCTCTAGAATGAACATAAGACAATTCAAAAGCACTAAAATCCTAGAAAAATCACTTTTAATTCAACCAACCTCACTAAATTAACACTTCTCTTTTGGACACAGAAAACCTAGAAAATTCTTTCGCTCTGGAATTATGAATGCAAGGTAAATAAGAATAAGTAATGATACCATCCTTTTATGGAAAAATTATACAAGGTACACAGCTCATTATTGGAAAATCAGCTACTTCCTCCTTCAAGTTTGCATACTGTGTCATTAGTCCAATTCCTAGCTGTAGCCTCTGAGTGTGACAGGAAATCAAATTCAAATGAGTGCATCCATAGTTAAAACACTTATAAAATTTGAACAGAATCACCTGTGATATAATTGGCTCTTTTTTAGACATCTCAGCTACTTTTTGCATGTAGTCATTAATTCTCTACATTCCTAATGGCTAATGATTTCATTAATGTCATGTCAGCAACTACCTTTACCCTTTTTACGCCTTAAATGTCATTTTTATTATCTAGTGACTATGTGACTATGCATTGTCTCCTTATCGCTGAACAAATATCTCAACCTTAGTTTCTTTCTAAGGCTTGGCAACAACTAGACTTTCTTCATTTTACTTTAACTATGGTTCACTTCTAGCGACCTCGTGACTAAAGGAATCCAATTCGCTGAAAGAAATTCTTAACTCAAAGTTTATTAAGAGACCTATCGACCAAAGCCTTAGTCACCTAATCGCTAAATGAAAATTGATTTTAATATTTCTCCTGGAGACTTGGCGACTATAGTTTAATATGACATTTATTTTCTTAGTCTCTAAGTCACCATAAGATATTTGACTTAGCCTTTTCATCTGGAGACCACGCGACTGAAGCTTCAATTGTATACATTTTGAACATGTGTCTCATCTTTATTGCTTGTCTCCAGGTCGCTAAATAAACATTCACTTATCAAATCTTATCAGTGAATCCACGACTACCGTTGATCTTATTTTAATCCTATGGTTGTCACTAAGTCTCTGATCTTTTAACTTAACTCACTTCACATCCGGAGACCTCGCGACCCATTTTTTACTAACTCATCATTAACCTGATCTGATCTGGAGACTGCGTGACTATGGAAAATCCAAGTTGTCGGACACTTTGCCTTAACCCATGATCTTTTTTGCGACACCGCGACCAAAGCCTTTGTCTCCAAGTCACCACAAAATATTTTAAAAGGTAAATATTACTTGGAGACTTCACGACTAAAAGAAATCACTAAGTCTCATGAATTTTAAAGGAATATTCTTTTCTCTCAGAGACAACCCAACTAAGGTGAATCACTAAGTCTCATAATAAAATGGCATATTTGTTTAGTATTAAGAGACTAGGTGACTAATCTTAAAAGGCACATATCTTATTACATAACTTAAGCTTTCAAAAGGTAACTCGAAAATATAAACCTGATTAACATTTCTTGGGCTTTTGACATTTTTGCATACAATGAAACTTAAGACATAGGGTTTTCTACCATTTCTCTAGATTTTGACCTAAGAACATGGAACTTTCTCAGGGATTTTGCAATTTTGGACATACTTTCAGAATTTGGGCAACTTTCAGTCATGAGGACATAAAAAATTTTAGGGTAAAATACCATATCTGGAAATACAACCAACATGAAGATTATAGGGTTGTAAGACTTCAACAACTTGAGCTATTAGAGGAACATCAACACAATCATATGAACACCTTAAGGTTTATCAAAACATAATATCAAGGAGTTATAATAAAAATATAAATCCTAGATTATTTCAAATTAGTGACTTAGTGTTGAGAGAGAACCCTAAAAATCAAGCGGAGCGAGAGAAGAAAGGAAAATGGGAAGCAAACTAGTTATGGCCTTTTATTATCACTTCTTCCATTGGCACAAGGACATATAAGTTTGTTGATTGTGATGAGGATGAGTTGCAAGAACCTATCAATAACATTCACTTGAAAATGTTTTATACCTAATCAGAAGAAAGTGTCTAGGTTGAAAGAGTATCAGACAAAAGAATATCAGATGAAGAAAGAATCAAACTTTGTATATTAAAAGAGATAAAAATACAAAAATTGTGCAAAAAGATCCTGAAGAAATCCAAAAATAGTGGAAATAGTTTTGAGAAAAGAGAGAAAAAAGTGGAAAATTGAGAATGAAGAAAGAAAAAACATTCAAATATGGATCCTAAAAAAAATTGTTGTCTTGGTGAAAACCTGGCAAAGAGGCGCCTTGGTAATAAAAATGGAAAAAATAAAAAATAAAATAAAATAAAATTTAAACAATTAAAAAATGTGCCTTGGTGAAAACCTAGTAAACAAGTGTCATTTGACCCTTAGGTCTTGCCTAGTTGCATGGTCGCATTTGCATTTTTCCATAATCATTGTATATACCCTTGCATCTACCATTTCTACATAGTCATAATAAAGTCTCTGAGCAGCATTTTGTATATACCAAGTTTTGTTCATGCCTTGGATCTCATTTTCTCAAGCCCAACACATTTCTTATTCAATTGGGTACATTAATCCAACAACAATGGATTTCATCAAGCAGGCACCAATTCACACAAATCACTACATCAAACAAGGGAACTTGATCTTTGGCCTTCGATTCATTATCTCTTGTCACAAACTTAATCCTTGACCTGCATTGACTTATTATTATCAGGATAAAAATTCTAAACCAAAGGATCAAAATGGATGAAGTTCTATTTGAAATATGGATACAACACTAGCACTTAAGTTTGATGGTAGTTTTAGATTCTTGAGTTGTGCCTTTCTAGCTAATCCATAATGTTTCAACTAGATTAGAAAGGATGAAAGCATGACATATTTTCTTGATTTCTGTGTGACCTTTTTTAAGATTGATTCATGGAAGTATGCAACTCTGTCTAAAGACATGATCATCAAAGAATCATCGAGGACATTTGCATATGGATTGATTCAATCTCTGTCTCTTTATGCAAAAGGATACCTTAGTCATTTAGATCTTCCATATCTTAATGGCAACATCCACTTGCAATATTGAATCCAATGAAAATGATATTCATACTTCCATAGTTTGGAAGTCCAACTAGTGAGGGTTGTACCAATTTCAAAGGTTTAAACTATGAGAATAGCAGTATTCATATCATCATGATTTGGTTATCCAACCAGTGATGATTGTACGTGCTAGAGGTACCAAAAATCTCAATGATAAAAACTAATCCATGCATTTTTTTTGCAAAAGTGACAGCTAGTTGCATTCATATAGATTAATTGCATAAAAGGATTTCCTAGGGTAGGGAGTAAATTTATTAAAGGTTGACATCATCACAGTTCTTTTTAAATTAAGTATGTGGGATTTTCGTCAAAAATATTATCAAAGCATTAAGCATTAATCATTATTCATTAGTATCAAAAATCATTAATCATTGATCAAAGAATTTCATTCATTAAGGTGCATTTCATTCATTAAAGTGCATTCATACATGTCAAAATTACATTTCGTCAACTCATATTGCATTACAAAAATACAAAAAAAAGTAAAGTATGATGCATTCATCATTTAGGTTCATTTCATCCATTTCCATCATCATTAAGAGCATTAAAATAAACAACAATATCATACATGTTGCATCCATCTATATTATATCATATGTAAGATAACTCATCCACAACATATAAAAGTAAATGCATAATAGAATTCATGTAGAAGTGCATCCATATATCATCAAAAACTATAAATCCCATATATAATGACATCATAAAAGAGAACATGGAATCAAGAGAAAGAGTGTCTATCATAAAAGTGATAATCAAATGTATATGAAATGTATATCAAGATACATCAACCAAATGTATACATCAAATATTGATCGAAATACATAATGGTACATCATATAACAAGAGGGAGGCTCATGATCTCAACTAGGGGCACCATGTGCACCATCTATACCACTTTTCCCATCTATGCCACCTATTTCATTTTTCCCTCTTCCAGATAAACTACCTAGATCTGTCTGAGGTACCTAAATAGTCGTAGCTACACTAGGCCTTTGTGTCATCATAACCATAAAAATCTACATCATGGCAGAAAACTGATCCATCTGGCTACTCATAGTTGTCATCCCATCTTGAAGAGACCTGACATCCTGAGTGAGAATATCCATATCCTATGTTTCTACTGGAATCTTTTGTACTATCAAAATCATAGGAACATGTCTAGTCTACGCTATCTGAGCCTATCTAGCTAATCTCTATCATCGCTAACCCAAAATTTCTAATGGAATCTAAGGAGCCCTACCACTAATCCCACTACCCCTCATCCATACTCGACCACCTCACAACTATACTTGGCCACCACCTATCATCCTCACCCTACATCTACCTCTCCCATCACTTCCATCTCCACCTCTTTGTTGAACTCTCTATCTCAAACATACACCACCTCTACCACCACCACCTCCAACTCCATCATCATCTGAATGATCATCTATGTCAGGTATCGACTCACTTATATTGGTAAATTGAGGAAATCTATGTCAACAAAACCACTGAGTATAATCTGCTGACATCTTATCTACTATATGATCTAGCATGTCTCATTCCATGTAGTCCATCCAATATATCTCATCATAGGCATAATGATACTCCACCTATGGACCCCACATGGATCTCTCTGCATGTACTCGAGTATATAAATCCAATCCCTATGGGATATCATGTATTCGTCCATAATGTCTCATCACTTTGTAGAATAAGAATCTCTCAATAATTAAAGAAGATCATCCTATCATCCATCAGGGTGAAAACATATATGGTAGCTCCATATCATCCTCTCTCCATGCCTCACATCCAAGGTAGGGTCTCCATACCACCTTATCCATGTCATCGAGCATACGATACCAAAAATATAGCTTACCCAAATGAGGCTTGACAATCATACCCTTGTATAGAAAGCCAAAAAACCAACCATGATCTATGTATCTCATTGTAATGGGACTCATAATAGGTATATGCTCCCATGTCCATAGATGTAATAATACTGCACCCATTGAAAGTGAAACACCATGTTGATATACTACATGATGAATCTCATGATATAACTGAGATAAAACACATGAAACCTAATCAAATCTCCATGGATCTATAATCATGTCCTCTAGAATCCAACCACATCCAACATCGAATCCATGACCTCGACAATCAAGAAGAAGGAAACCACTGATCAATGAATCCAATATTGCAGGGAGTAAAGGGAATGATACAAACTGTGCCCAGGGAATACTCTCATCACCAATCATGGGATCACCAAACATGCCTATTCATGTCACATCATCATATACCTGATCATAATGAACTAGATCACCTCGAGTTAGAATCCTCAACAATCTGTATACATCTTCGAGGGTAATTTTCTTCTCTCCTAACGACAAGTGAAAAGTATTATGGTTGGAGTGTCATCACTCTGCCATAGCAGTGAGAAGTCCATGATTCATATCAAACCAAGTAATCTCTAGAAGAAAGGATGACCCACACTGTCCAATCACCTGTCTCTCCTAGGTAGATAGTTGATCGACCATATCTAATGGCCATGGAGGTAAACCACGAATGTATAAATTCTAGAACCGCACCTATATTTCAATCGAGAAGAATCCTATTAGTATTATCATCTAAATGGATCATCACAAGTCAATCAAATATATTTTATCATCCTATCACTCATCTTGAGCAATCAAATTTTTCCTAACTTTATATCATGAGATTAGAAAAAATATCAGTTTTCCTACCAACCTATCAGGATTGACATCATAAACATTCATCAAAATGCTGAAACTAATATCACAAACACTTGTTTTCACAACATATCAATTAATCAATCAATCAATTAGTCACTTAGCCCAATCAGACATCATTCAAATTAGGATTCAATCACTAATTCATCTTATGCATCATTTCATTTTGGTATACACATCATTTCATATCATACGTGCTACATTACACATGGGCTAGTTTACTTTTACTACGCATTATTTCCTACCTTGCAAGTGCAACATCAATGTGTACATGCTAGTTTTTCTAGTATGTTCCACTTCATCACATCATATGCACTAGAAGAATTGGGATTTTGATTTAGGGTTTCCCATGATGAACTACAACTGATTGTATTTTTGAAGTCATTTTATTGATAATCAATCGGGTTACTGATGTGATGATAGACATTAATCAGTTAATGTATTGTCATTGATGTCAACTTATTTTCTTATCATTGTAATGAAAAAAATCTATTAAGGATTGAAGATCTAGAATAAAAAAAAATTTTGTGGTTGGTAATTGAAGAGTTTTGTATACACCGAGTAACAGTGATAATTGAGAAAATCTAGTGTATACCGAGCACACTAATAACAAAGATAGGGATTGCCGACACATCACGACATTGACCGAGAAATTAAATCAAACAAAGGCTGAATAAAATGATGAGCCAGAAAATTTATGATTCCAAGGTAAATGATAAGATTTGTTATGAAGATAAAACATTTATGAAAATTCAAGGAAGATCGGACGAAGATGATTGAAACATATTTTTGACACAACTATTGAGGAAGGTTTAAGCGGAAAAACCAACGATGGAGATTAAGCAGCAAAATCCGAAGGATGGAAATTAAATGAGCTATGATGTTTATATAAGAGATAAGAAATTCATTATGAATCACCCATATATACACACCCGATGCACACACATGCAAAGTTTATGTATGACCGATCAAACTGGTTGAAGACAGAACTGAGAATTTGTGCAAACAACACCGAGTGACAGAGGAAAGAGCATATACTGAGAAGAACAGAGTATAAAGAATTAGAGGAACTGAAGTGAACAAATTTATCAGAGGTATTATGTACTTAGCATAGATATGAAAAATCTACAAACAAATTTGTATTTAAATAATATCATTACTGTATTAGTTTAACCATTGTTACAGATAAATCTCTTAACCGAGTAGGACGTGAAAGTATTTACTATGATATTGTAATTAATGTTGAGTGTTTTATTTTTGACCCCATAGTGAATGCATGGTCAAGAGAGAATTTTTAGTGATAAATCCTCTAACCAGGTCACATTTAACAGTGTGCATTGTAACCTTTAATAGGGTTGGCTCTTAACCAAGCTCACTTCAGAAGAGTTAAATATTTTGGGTTACTGGTCCCAGGTGGTTTTTCCCTTAGCGGGGTTTCCACATTAAAAATATATGTGTTAATGTGTATGATTGTTATGGATTTTTATTTTTCTTTACACATTACTTTATCTGCATTGATTGGTAATCACATTATTAATTTACTGCTACTCGGTAGACAACTTGTTAGTTGGGTAACTAAAGTTTGAGATCATAGTTTACATTTCACTGAGTTGATTTAAATGTTTGAAATTATTGTTATATACATCTGGGAGAATTTGGGACTATAGGATAACTAGAGCTAACTAATTCTTCCCTCCCCCCTCTCAGTTATCTAACTATTGGTATCAAAGCATAGAGTTCTTAGAAGGAAATTTTTAAAGGACTTAAGCTAAAGATCACAAGATGTATAAGAGAGATGCACCAAAGCTGAATAAGGAGAACTTATCAACATGGAAAAGTAGAATGAGACTATACCTATCAGGGATTGGAGATGACATAACTCTATAGCTGGATACTGAATTCATACTACCTATGAGACCTTTGATTGTTCCTCGAATGAGAGAGAAACATGAACACAACACTATGATGGTAGAAATTGCTTCTTCACTAACTGATGTTGAATTTGAGGATATTAAGAGATGTACATTAGCCAAGAAGATGTGGGATAAGATTACACTAGTTTATGGAGGAGATGAAAATGTCCAAAGAGCTAAAGCTGAAAGTTCAGATGAAATTTTGATGACATGAGAATGAAAGAAGGAGAAAACATAACACAATATAGTAACTGAATCAAGGAGGTTGTGAATGCTATTCGAGGAGTAGGTGGAACTATTGATGAAGACACTATGTGAGTAAGTTTCTTATAACTTTACTGTCTATTTATTCTATAAGAGTCTTTGCAATACATGAAATGAGAGTAGCACCTGGAAACAATATTAAAGTTGATAGTTGTTAGAAAATATAAATAAACTAAACTAGATTTAGGAAAGAATCCAAGAGAGAGTGTATAAATGAAAATGTTAACCATAAATGAAAAGATGATCCAAGAACAATCACCAAGAACCTCAAGAACAACACCAAGACAATATTTTTGAAAAGGGAAAAACTAAGAAAAACCCCTTGTGCTTATAAAATGAATGAGAAAAGAAGCCAAAGAAGAAGAGAGAGATTGAGCAAGAATCTCATTACAACATTGTGAGAATGAGAATGAAAAAGAGAGAAGAGAGAATAACTACTCCATGAGAACCAACTTGTGAGAACCAACCTTGAGAAGTGAGAGAGAAACATCTATTAAGTAGAGATGAGTGAAGGAGTTTGCATGTAACTCCCATATCCTATGAGTTCCACATTCACATTAAGTGTGTGTCATGTGTAGGAATCCTCTTAAGGAGGAATATCTAATTTCCTTAATAAAGAAATTACAAAAATGTGACATGTCCTCCAACTTGGACTAGAGGAAAAACAAAAAATAGGATACCTTGGTTTATCCTTTAATTACATATTTCCCCAATGAAAGATTAAATTCTAACACCCCCCTTTAATCTTTACTTGGGAGTTTACAACAAGGGAATTAAACCCAAATTTTTTACAATGAGAATGAAATGTCTCTTTACAAAATCGACAACTTGGTCTTCAATATAAGGAAGAGATTTGATTGTCTTGATTCAAGTCTTGAAGTAGTCATCTTGAAGTGATAGGACATGTGAAGAGGAAGTGATTCCATAAGTGGGCCTTGAAGATTCACCTAAAATAAAGAAATATAGAAACAAAAAACACGAACCAAGGAAACTATCAAAAAGAAGAATTTCATCTAACATTCGAGTTAGTGTAACTTGGAAACTTTTACCTCAGAAAATATATTTAAGGAAATGTATGAGATTTCATCAAAAAGTACAAGAGATAATCATGAAACCAAGATACATAAAAATATCAAAGTGACATAAACATCATCCATCCTCTCGTCTCAAACTAAACATACTAAAGCATAAATGACAACACACAAGACCAACTAAAGAGACATGCATCATCATTGCATCAATCACATGGATATAGACCATCCATTAATAAGTCATATAAGTGAATGGGTGATAAAGCCACCACCTGCATGACTCACAATTGAAGAAATGAAGAATGTATGATATAATGAAAATAGTAGAAGATGCATATAAGTATGAGAGAGACAAAGATAAATAAGTAGAACATGTTACTCAAATACCAACTCAAGCTAAGAACTGATATGCCAAACATGACTATAATCATGTACCATAAGTAATGAACCATTAATGAGATAAAAATTTAAACCGATATGATGAGAAACTTTAATAATTTGAGCTTTCCATCTTTTCATAAGAAGTAAATCCAAAAAATTGAAAACAAACTAATGTCATATTCTTAAAATAATGGAACTAAAGATTATGAGGAAAAAGACATATTACATGCCAAATATATATATGAGAAATCCAAAAAAATTTCAAGAAGGATTTCAAGAGAAACATCCTCACTATGAGAGAAATAAGCAATGGAACAACTTGATCAACATCAACTAAAGTAAGTGCAAACTATTGCCACTTACAAGATGGAGCAAGTTGATAAACATCAATTGAAGTAAGTGCACTAAATACCACTTACAAAATGGAACAAGTTGATAAACATCAACTGAGTAAGTGCAACCTAGTGCAACTTACAGATGGAACAAGTTGATAGACATCAACTGACTAAGTGCAACCCAATGCAACTTACAGATGGAACAAGTTGATAAACATCAACTGAGTAAGTGCAACTAGTGAAACTTACAAATGAAACAAGTGGAACCCATAAAAGATGCAACTAAGTGCATAACAATAGATCATATAAAATTGATAGCAATTAATGGTAAACAATAAAATTAAAAATAGTACTCAGGAAGGAAAATAGTATAATTTAATATTATCAATGACTTTAAGTGCTTTGCATCAATCATATATTACTTTGCTTCTTTTTTTTAAAAAAAAATTACATAATTGAAAAGCATGAACATAAGGCTAGTGAAAAAATATTGTTTACCCACAATGTGTTTAATGAACAGAATCTCCTTTCCTCTGGGATAATAATCGAAATGAAGGTTCGAAACCCAATGATCAAAATTTTAAAAAAAAATTAACTTTGAGATTAGGGTAGACATAATTAATGATAAAATTAATTTAAACGAGACAAATTATAATGAATATATAATGATAAGGATTTAATGTAAATTTAAATTGAATGGTTAAAAAAGATATGAAAAAAATTTAACTTTTAGTTTAAATGACGAAACAGTTTGTAATTACAAAGAATTAATGAGCCAGTAATGGGATTTGGTCAGAATTATATAAATAATTTAGGAATGAAATGATTTGAAATAATATAGAGTAGAAAAAATGTATGAACAATTTAACTTTTTTAATGAATTAAAGATTTGAACAAATTTGAATAATTAATACAAACGAGTCAAAGACTGAAATGAGTCAAATATAATATACAAATAGAAACTAAAATTAGCAAAACCACAGATATGCAGGAAGAATGGAATCTCATAACAATAATAAATATACTGAAAAGAATGAAAGAAGATCTACCAAAATACTAATTTAGGAAGCTATATCCAACCTGCAAAGAAACGTTATGACTGAAATAATTAATGATAAATGTAAGTTACATAAAATAATAAGTTGCACAAGATGAAGATTAGATAATATAATATTAATGATGCACCTAAACTTCTTTACCAATGTTGCGCTAAAACAATAATAATAATGATGCCTTTGAATTTTGAATCCTCTGAACTAGCAGGAGAAAGAAAAAATGCACAAGCTGCACAAAAGACTAGTCAAAATAGATATATTACGTAGGAGAAGGCTAGATAAAATAGAGATAAGGCCTAACATAGCAGCCAAGCAAGGCTACGCAAAAAACAAATAATGAATAAGGGAAAAGCAAGAAAAGTTTATATTGATGCGCTAAGAATGATTTCAAATGCTACGAGTGGAGAAAGGAAAAAGGTTAAATATAAAAAATTTTAGAGCTGGTGTTTAAAACAAGCACTATAGTTTTATTATCAGGTAATGAAATGTATAAAATAGTGCTAGTTTTCAATAATATAAATATTGTTGTTGTTGCTGTGCAAGGTATTGTAATATATAATAACGCGGCAGACCACGCTTCCTCTGCACAATGAAAGAGAGATGTTGTACAAAAAGACAAGTTGCACTGGAATAGAAGTAACACAGAGATATATAAAATGAATATTACAAATGTTTAAACAAATTTTGAGGCTTGGTGATGAGCTGCAAATAGGTAAGAAATCCCCAAGGCTGTGATGAAAGCAAGGGAAACCAGAATGTTATGCAAAGATATGTAAAGAATGCTGGACAAAAATATATATGATGCTAATAAAAATATGATGTAGGACAATATATAACTCTGATGCAAATGAATAAATGATGCAGATCAATATATAGTGTT
>MU224354.1:3566641-3583998 GCA_018584345.1 Thuja plicata | reverse complement strand
ATATATAAACATGTAGAGATATGAAATCAGAGATTAAACAATGATGGAATAAGAGATCTTAAGTTAATCCTGCAATAAAAGGTTAGATATACAGATTTAAGCAAAGCAAAAAAGAAAGAGATAAAAGTTGTGAAATTTGCAAAACTTCCCGCGAGAGAGCTAAATGGGCACATTCTGCACAAAACCCATATCTCAGTTTTGCGAGATTCATTTCTATTTTCCTGTAGTGTCCAAAATAAAATGGGCAATACTTCTTTAGCGAAAAATCTAAATGAGAACTATGAACAAGATTTGAATGCAAAACATAAATGAAGAACTTGAAACAGAAGAAATGTTAGAGCTGGAATAAAAAAGAAGTTAGAATCAGATTTAAATATCATTTTAATGATAAAATACAAAACATGCAAATCTGAAATATTCCCTTGTGGTTGCTAGACAGAGGGAAGGATTAGTACTTTTAAAAAACTTGAAAAAGAGATTAATGAACTTAGTTTGCAAAAAAAAAAGAGAAATCCTGCGAACAAAAGTTAGATCAACAATAAAATCTAATTTCTTCTCCTTAATGGAGATATCTTTCACCTATCCCTGCATGCACACTCAAAACAAGGATTAAACCAGATCTGATACAATGTTAGAAAATGTAAATAAAGTAAACTAGAATTAGGAAAGAATCCAAGAGAGAGTGTAGAAATGAAAATGTTTACCATAAATGAAAAGATGACCCAAGAACAATCACCAAGAAGCTCAAGAACAACACCAAGGCAATGTTTTTGAAAGGGGAAAAACTAATAAAAACCCCTTGTGCTTATAAAATGAATGAGGTAAGAATTCAAAGAAGAAGAGAGAGATGGAGCAAGAAGCTCATTACAACACTGTAAGAATGAGAATGAAAAAGAGAGAATAAGAGAGAAGAACTACTCCATGAGAACCAACTTGTGAGAACCAACCTTGAGAAGTGAGAGAGAAACATCTCTTAAGTAGAGATGAGTGAATGATTTTGTATGTAACTCTCATATCCTATGAGTTCCACATTCACATTAAGTGTGTGCCATGTGTAGGAATCCTCTTAAGGAGGAATATCTCATTTCTTTATTAAAGGAATTGCAAAAATGTGACATGTCCTTCAACTTGGACTAGACGACAAATACAAAATAAAATACCTTGGTTTATTCTTTAATTACATATTTCACCAAGGAAAGATTAAATTCTAATAATAGCCTTGTCGATAGACTGATTTATTTTGAGCTAAATAATTTTGACAACAGTGTTGTTCCTACTGTTGACTATGCATTTTTTGTCCTCTCTGAAAATTAGTAAATCTGGAAACAAACACATGATAAGAAATGATAGTGATAGTGATAGTGGTGATAAAGAACTTGATGAAATTGAAGCATTAATGGTTAGAATATTGCACAGAGGAAAAGGAAGGTATAAAGGTAAACTACCTTTGATATGTTTTAATTGTAAATAAATTGGACACTTTTCTGCCTGATTCCCAAATAGAAAAAGTGATGAAAGAGATGAAATATCTAATGATAGAAAGGATGACTTAGAATATAGAAGCAACCGATAGTATGACATAAGGAGTAACTGAGATTACAAAGAAAAAGGAAAAAAGGCATGTTACATTGTTGAAGATAATTATAAAGACACTGACACCGATACAGATGAAGACATTGAGACAATATTTGTAGCTTTAAAAGAAGATTCGGAAGAAGATGAAAGGTATTTTGATTAACACTTATTTATAAAGTTAGCAAGCATGACATATGGGTTATTGATAGTGGTTGTACACATTACATGACTGGAGATAAAGAAAACTTTAAATTTCTTGAGCATTATAATGGTGGATCTGTTAGAATGGGAAATGATACACCTTGTCAAGTGAAAGGAAAAGATACTATGTTTTTGAAAAAAAAATCAAATGTGAGAATGCATATAGGGTGAAAGGAATTAATTATAATATGTTTATTGTTTCACAGTTGAATAACACAAGTCACCAAGTTGCATTTGAAAACAGAAAAGGTAGAATTTATGATGGAACAGGAAAATAAATCAACACTAGAGAAAAATCAAAAGGTAATCTATTCTATCTTGACACTACTGAAACTACTTGTTTGATAGCTAAGATTGAAGATACATGGTTATGGAATAAGAGGCTATTTCATGTAAATTTTGACAACATGGTTAAGATTAGTAAGAAAAAAAAAATAAGAGGCTTACCAAGCTTATCCAAACCTGACCATGTTATGTGCAAGAATTGTCAAATGGGAAAAATGTCAAAATCTAGTTTTAAGAGAAAGAATTTCTCTTCTAATGATATTTTGGATTTAGTTCATATAGAGTTATGTGGACCAATGAGAACACAAAGTTTTTATGGTGAAAAATACTTTATTTTATGATGAATAGTGCCTTTTCAATTAATAAAACATCAAAGTTACATATCCACAAAAAAGGGGTCGGGGGACATAAGAATCACCCCGGAAAGTTCACACGGTCGGGCTGGAAACAAAGAACAAATATTCATAAAAAAAAAGGCATATAGCCATTATATAGCAAGAGCAGTGGCAGAAGGAGGAGGGTCTTTATCATTAGAACCCCACACAGCATTGGGGTTGAGGGGAGGGTCGAGAAGCGACCACCCATCATCTTTAGCTTCTTCTTTTTCTTTCTCTTCCGCCCTAGGCGGAGAAATGGCCAAAGCCAGGTGGGGAAACTTGTACGAGGTGGTGGGAGGCCAACCAAAGCCACGGAGAGAAGCAGGAGCATCAGGAGGGGTAGACTAAGTCGGTGTTGTAGACCACCCAGAAGAGCGGCGAGGTAGAGAAGCCGAACGACACTGCCAACCATTTCCGCCACCTCTCAGAGAGTGGGGGCGGGGAACCTACAAATGCAGAGTGTGTGAGTGGTGCACCAAGGAGCTACACCCATGGTGGTAGCCTCTGGGAGGAGTACCTTCAGCAAAGATGGCATCCGGCGAAACCCAAGCAACAGTGCAGGGAGCATTGCCCCAATGATTGAGCAGCTCCTATAGGTGAGCCACCTCAAGGGCCACTTTGTTGGCCTAAACTTGAATCTACATCATAATATTATTACATATGCAAGCCTTTTTATATAGAGAAACATTCGTATCATGAAAGCTGTGAGAAAAAATAACAGTATTCCTATCTTTCCATAATGCGAACAAAATCTCCATCCTAAAAGTATGCCAAATCTGAGTAAACTTGGAAGGAATTCTAGGGGAATCTCCTAAGACAATCATGTGCCAAGAGAAAGGCTTAGGCCGAAAAGGCTTGCAAAAATCATGAATCCACTGCCAATACTGTTGAGCTCTCCTACAAAACTAGAAGATGTGCAAAAAGGATTCAGGGTGACCACAGAAGGGACAACGAGGGTCTTGAACACCCAGATGTTTGAGCCTAGGGCCAATTGGGAGCCCTTGAAAAAGTAGGCACCATGCAAAGAGAGCCATCTTTGGCTCCATAATGGCAGCCCAGATGGTTTGAAAGCGAGAGCTCCAGTGAGAAGTGGCTGAATGAAGATGCCATCTCTGATTAAGGGTATCTATCATCGGAAGATGAGGAGATAACCACCTATAGCCTAGCCATGGCTTAAAATTTTTGAAAGGTGCGGTAGGATACCATTTCCAATCCTTCCACCAAGGATTGATAGAATGAATGCCAATTTTATGAAGCAGGTTGGCAGGAATCACAAAAACCAAAAGATCAAAAGTCTGGCGATCAGAACGAGCCAAACGATACTGCACCTGCATATCCTCCCATGAACAGAGACCCATAGAAGCTCTAGAAAAGAGGTCCTTGGGAGTCTGGATGCCACGTTTGAAAAAACACAGAGCACTAGTCCCTTGAGTCTTAGCCAAAGGGATGCCTTGAATAGAAAACAACAGAGACCACCAGAGGCTCTGTTGATTGAAAGATAGACCATTGTGAAAGGCATCACCATCCCATTGGAGCCAAGGCTTAAAATCTTCCCAAGCTTTCCAAATTCTCTTGATAATGAAGGTACCCTAGATTTGAATAGGTTCCTTCATAGTGAGTAAGGTCTGGAGACCAATGCCTTTCCAGGCCGATCTGTGAACTAGAAAACCCAAAGAGATGCAGTGCTGAACAAGAATTTTCCAGGCCTCATTACCAGTAAGATCATGGATTATCCACTTCGCACAGAGAGAAAGACCCTGCCTCTAAGTGGAGAGAAGGCCAAGGTTTCCAGAGTCACGAGGAAGGCAACAAAACTCCCAGGCTACCCTATGAAAACCATGGATGTCAGCACCAGAGGCCCAAAGAAAATCTTGGAGAAAACACTCCAGCTTGAGGTAAGAAGCCTTTGAGGGAGCCCAACAAGAGGAGTAGTAGACATGCATAGCAGCCAAAACTTTGGAACAAATCTGAAACTTTCTAGCAAATGAAAGAGGCTTGCAGATCCAATATTGTAGTTTTTTCTCAATCTTGGCAATCACAGCATTCCATAAACCCACAGAGGAGCCATGGAAAGCAAAGGGAATACCGAAGAAATGAAAGACTTCCCCATGTTGGACCCATTTCCAGCCAAAATTGTTAAGCCAGGCAGGGGCTAGAAGAAAAGACTGTCTGAAGCAAAGGGTTTTAGACCATTGAATAGTAGATCCAGAGGCTTGACAAAAGGTGTCCAGGCACTTCAAGGAATTGTATATTTTCTCCTCATCCTCAACAAGAGTGAGAAAGGAGTCATCAGCAAAGTGGCCATTAACAATCTAGGAAGAGGAATTAGGAAGAGCAATGCCACAAACTAATACAGAGGAGACAGAGTTGGCAAGCAAGTAACCAAAGCCTTCAATAGAAAGTACGTACAAAGCAGGAGCCAGTGGACAACCTTGCCAGATGGATTGAAAAAGCCCAAAAGTATCATATTGGAACCCATTGATGGTAATGCAAGTAGAGGCATCGCCAAAAAGCATTTCCATAGACTGTAAAAATTGGACTGAATCCAAGAGCTTGAAGCATAGCCAGAATAAAAGGCCATTCAATGTGGTCATAAGCTTTGGCAAAATCA
Organism: Thuja plicata; assembly: GCA_018584345.1. Lineage (NCBI taxonomy): Eukaryota > Viridiplantae > Streptophyta > Pinopsida > Cupressales > Cupressaceae > Thuja > Thuja plicata. The sequence continues at coordinate 3,578,949 of MU224354.1, read as the reverse complement.
ATTTTAAGAAATAGGGTAGCCTGTTGAGAATGGTGAGCCCATTCCATCCCTTCCCAGATAGCAATAATGTTGTCAAGAATATACCTAGACTTAATAAAACTAGTTTGCTCAGGGCGGACAATAAGAGGAAGGAGATGTCTGATCTTAAGGGCTAAAGCTTTGGCAATTATCTTGTATCAGACATTCAACAAGGTGATGAACCTCCAATTGTAGATATCCTCCAGATCACCAGATTTAGGTATGAATTCGATATTTCCTTTATTAATTAAAGTACCCAAAATTTTATTGTGAAAGGCCTCGAGATAGACTTTGTGCAAGTTAGGACCAACAACATCCCAAAAATGTTTGTAGAACTCGCAGGGGAAGCCATCGCATCCTAGAGATTTATCATTGGCCATAGAGAAAGCCGCTTCTCTGAGGTCAGAGATGGTTAGCAATTTCTCACAAAAGGCACACTGCTTGACCGCTAGGTGGTTTGGAGTAACAATAATACAAGCCTTAAGAGCCTCTTCCCAGGCCGCAGAATTACCCTGCGAGGCAAACACTTGTTCATAGTGCTGAACAAAAGCTTGCAAAATGGTCGGAAGCTCCGTAAGTGTGTCAGATCCTTGCTTAATCTTTTGAATACCAACATTGGTATGACGGGCTTTGAGAGAATGAAAAAACTCCTTAGAGGCCTTGTCACCCACCTCCAACCAATGGAGGTGAGCTTTGATTTGAGCTCCATGAGAAGCATAGGCATCAGCAATCTGCTTCTCATGAAAGAGCTGGGCCAGCTCAAGCTGGAGAGTAGAATCAAAGGGATTCAAGGAAAGCAGATCAATAGCATTGTGAAGAGCCTTAGTGTTAGCTTCATAAGCACATTTTTTGTAACAAGCTAACTGTTGGCCATAAATGCAAAGAAATCTAGCAGTGTGGGTAATGGCATCATTCCACCATTGAATCCAACCAAGATGAGTGTGGGGCCGAGGTTCTAAATTCTAGACTTGAAGAATGTGAGCAATAGTGGAAGTATGTGTCAGCACCGATGTGTATAGATAAAACTGCATGTGGGCAGCCCTTCTGGAAGAAAACTGCCAAGTGATGGAGAAAGAAATAGGGAAGTGGTCTGACAAGGTAACATCTGTCAGAGGAATGACAGGTAGGCCTCGATCTTCAAAAAAGGAGAAAAAATATTGAGCCATTATCATAGCACAATCGAGCCTCTTAAATATACGATTAGAGCCAGCTCTGAAATTGGACCAAGTATGCCAAACCCACCCTGTTGGCGGCGGTTAGCATTGGGATAAAAAAGGCCCAATTTATTACGCATGTGATACCAGGCTTCTCTCTCTCCAGCTGTCCAATGAAAAGGTAAAACTCCTTCCTTGTCAAAGGCCAGCTCAACCATATTAAAATCCCCACACATAACCCAAGTGGCGGGAGGAAAATTGTCTGCTAGCCAGCGCCAAAGTTGAGATCTTTCAACAACATCATTGGGGGCATAAACATTAATGACCCCAAAAGAATGATTATGAAAAGAAAGAAAAATCCAAGTGACATGCTGCATCGGATCAGAACCATGAGAAATAACAAAAGAATGAAGGTGAGGTGTCAGAATAGTAATAACACCCCCTTTACCAGCTTCATGATGAGAAGAAAAAACAATGCCATCCAACCAGATGACATGACAGGAAGAGTTAAGAAGAAACCCAGAGATCTTAACCTCCTGTAAACATAGCACGTCCAGACTGTGAAGTCTACGGTGGGTATCCCGCACATAGTACTTTCTAGAGAGGTCAGTGAGACCTCACACATTCCATGACAAAAAATTCATAAAAACTCTTGCATGGTTTCCTCATCCCCAAGAGAGGAGAAGCTATTCTGCAAGAAGGTTGGTACAGAGCCAAAGCTGGTGAGTAATTCACCAGAAGAGGTAAACCATCTTTTTTCTAGGTCATCCGTATGTCCATCAGGACTATGAGATCGATGTAAAGGCCAAGAATAAAATAAAGAATCCATTGGTGGTGTGAGCACCACTTCAAGAGTGGAAGGCTTCACTATAGGGATTTTCCCCTGTATAACAGGTTTTGAAACAAACGGCGGTGGTAGATCACTAGAAGAAGGAGATTTTCCAGCCGAGGGTTCCAAAGGTGACACCACAGTGGAAGTATCTTGTGTCATCTTGGAGCTCGAGGCATTCCTACCTTTTCATGAAACTGTAGTCCATTCTTTTTTTTTTCGGGTTCCGAGTGTTTGGTCATTGCTTCCTTTGGCGATGACTTAACCTGAGGGGTTGCCAACAGACAATCCTTAATCTTGTGTTCTGCTGATTGACACCGATAGCAGGTGTTGGGTAGGTTCAAATAGAGCACTTTTTGAGAAATGGTGATGGCACCAATCTGAATTTCAACATGCCTTTGAGGTCCCTAGAAAGGTCGACCTCAACACAGACATGCTTCTGGGGACGGGCATTGAAAAATTTGTCATGTTCCATGACAATGACCTTACCAAGGGTTTTAGCAATGGACTCAATGAATGGCCAGCATGGCAAGGGGAGACCAGGAAATTTGACCCAAATCAGAACCCTAAGTTTCTTGTCGTCCGAGACAGTGAAGTCTCAAGACCATTTCTAGAAAACAAGCAGGGAAGACCTAACAGTCCAGGGTCCGCGGTTAAAAACCGCTTCTGCTTGAGAAGGGTTAGAAAAATGGAAAAGAAAAAACCTTTGGTAAGGTTTTACACACCTTCAAGGCGGACCCCATGAGGGGTCCAGCTCTTGTTAACCTAGTCTTTGAGGATACTTTCAAGAGGAGTATGACCCACAAAATATCCAATCAGAGTATGCTTTTCTAACCATTCACATTCAAAATCAAATTCTTGCAGATTAAGAACAATATTAGGGTTACCTCATTAAAAACCTTTAGGACTAACTTGTGAGGATGTTTTTTCAGAGGAGGCACCATGGCTATCCAAAGCTTCAACTCGCGCACCAGCAAGAACTGCTAGGCCGAAGTTGGCCAAAGCCATACTAAAAGCTAACCCTAATGAAAAAATCCCGCAGTAAATGCGGTATGACAGATGCAAAGCCCAGAGCAAAGACACAGAAAATACGCCGTACACATGAAACCCTAGCAGAGCCAAAAAATACTTTATTTTATTTGTTGATGACTACTCTATAATGATGACTGTTATGTTCTTAAAAGAAAAATATGAAACATTTAAGATAATCAAATGGTAAAAAGCTAAAGTGGAAAAAGAAAGTGGTAAAGAAGTGAAATGTTTGAGATCTGATAGAGGAGGTGAATTTATTTCTGATGAGCTCACTAATTTTTGTAATGATAATGGAATTAAGAGATAGGTTTCTACACCGAGAACACCACAGCATAATGGGATTGTTGAAAGAAGAAATAGATCAATTATGGATTGTGCTAGAACACTGATGATTGAAAATAATGTTGCACAAGTATACTAGAGAGAAGTTGTTAGTACTGTTGTATACACATTGAACTGAGTACAACTGAAGAAAGATACAAACAAGACACCTTATGAATTATGGTATGGTTATACACCTAATGTGAGTTACTTTAGAATATTTTGAATTCAATGCTATATTCTGAAAGATGATAGAAATGGAAAATTTGACTCAAAAGGTGATGAAGGAATATTTCTAGGATATTCTACTAAGAGAAAAGCTTATAAATGTTTGAACAAGACTTCTAACAAAATCATTGAAAGTGCAAATGTAAAAGTTGATGAATATGCTGAGAAAAATGAAGAGGAAAGAAAAAGACAACCTGAAGACTACAGTAGATTTGTTTACATTGAAGAACCTGACACATTTCCTGAGCAAATACCTAACATTACTGAACACCAGGGTAATGTTACTGAGCATCAAGATGCACCAACTAAGAATCGGGAAGATTTTGCAATTAAAGATCATGATGAAATTGTTGGAGATTTGCTTCTATGAAAATAATTGATTGTATGTTTGTCATTGATGACAACATATAATATACAGCAGTGTTCTATATACAATTATAAATATAGATGTTCTAGAGCTATGTTTGTTCATTTCCATGGTGTATACATGTTCTAGATGCTATGTGCATTCACACCGAGTCAGATATGAAGTTTCAGTAGAGTTATGTTAATCAGTTATGACAGTTACAGAGATTGAAGACTATTTGTGAAGAGCTGATGTAATTACATTATTTCTTGAGTTTTGCCTATCTTTGGGATATTCGTGTTTGTATTCATGTTTAGGTATGAGTTAAAGATAATTATCTAAAAGTGCCAAACATGTTCTATTAGAATCGTGAAGTTGGAGTTAATTTGGTGGAGCCGACTTTGTGAAGCATCCCGTCTATTCAGTATGAGTTGCGTGTTTCTAATAAAGTTGCATGAATGATGTGGCCAACTAAAAAAGTATTGAAGGGAATCCTAGAGCTAAAGAAGATCACATACTTTGGAGAAGATACTTATAGTAGTTCATTTGTTGAACACCAAGTGTGAATGAGAAGAAAAAAGACAGAAAAAGTGTAGGAGAGAATGTCTGTTGTTTTGGGATAGTAGAGACATTTCATTCATCAAGATAATATCTATGTGAAGAAGAAGTGGAAGTATACAAAACACTAGAACTAATCAAGATAGCAGGTCTACTCAAATAGTTCATCTATCAGATATAGTGTATATTTGTTCTACTAAAGGTTTCAACCTTCATCATTTTAGCAGTGAGCTTTTGGACAATGAGTCCTCACCCCTAACAGGGCTACTTGTAAAAGACTCGTAATAGGGTCTGACCTTTAACTAGGTCTTTGTAATTATTGCATTGTAAAGAAAAACTCCTTACAGGGTTGCAAGATCTCTTAACAGGGATAATTATACTCAAGTGTAGTTCTTTGTGGGTGCTGATTCCCACTGGTGTTTTTACCTATTTGGTTTCCCTGTAACCAAAATTGTTGTGTTCTCTATTGTGTTATCTAAATGTGCATTTACTTTATTTTAATTGATATCTAAGCAAAGAAAATAATTAAAGTATATGATAACTGATTTACCCCCCCCCCTCTCAGTTATCATTTGGTACTATTCTAACAATTGGTATAAGAGCCAAGTGCCTTAGAGAGAAAGCCTAACAGCTTAAGGTAGATCAGATGGCATACTTCTGGAAAGAGAGTCCTAAGTTCGATGGAGAAAACTATCTTGACTAGAAGAAAAAAATGATAACACATCTTCAGTGCATTGGATTTGAGATCTATGAGATTTCCACTCAAGAAATTGAAGTTCCCACCTTGAAAGACCTTGCATAAGAAGACTCTACAGTCAAACAAAAGGAAGTGTTCGCTCATAATGCAATCGTCAAAGAAGCCCTAATCAGTGCCCTATCCGACAGTGAATTTTTAGAGATCAAGAAGGCAGATAAAGCATACTCTATTCGGAAATACTTAAAAGATATGTTTCAAGGAGATATCCAAGAAAAGAATGCACGCAGAAAGACATGGAAGAAAAGGTACAACAACTTAGAGATGCTACCTAAAGAAAACATTAGAGCTTACAATCAAAGAATTAATGAAGCAGTTTCAGGTATCAGGAACAATGGTGGAGAAATTTTAGAGGATGATATAATGGACAAACTAATGAGCACACTAACAGCAGAGTATGAGAGCAAGATCAATATCTTAGATGAGACTATGCAATTTTCAAAAGACTTCAAGAGAGAGACTTTGATCATCAAAATATCTACATTTGAGATATCAAGATTGAAGACAGAACCCAAAAGTGAGACAACTTTCAAAACCTCAGTCCACATCAAGAAATTCATAAGTAGCTCTAGTAATAATGAAGAAGTGGATACAAAAATAGAAGAAATAATTTCTATGATTTACAAGAAAGAAAGGAAAGGTAAACGGAAATATGAAGGACAGCTACCATTCAAATGTTTTTCATGCAACAAAGTTGGTCACTTTGCATCCAAGTGTCCTACAAGAGTTAATAAGTTCAGATCAGATTACAAGCCCAAGTACACTAAGGAATGTTATCATGATGAAGATGGTGTAACTGATGATGATTCAAGAGAAGATGAAATTGGTTTCATTGCCATTAAAGACATTGAAAAGATGCTTGAAGAAATGGACAAAGAAGATGAAGAAAAAGAACAAGAGTTAGCATTAGTTTCAAAAGTTGACATCAGAACTGATTGGATAATTGACAATGGATGTTCACACCACATGACAGGAGACAAAGATAGATTTGTACATTTGGAAAAATACAAAGGTGGCATGGTTAGATTTGGAGATAACACTCCCAAACCTATCATAGGTAGAGGTTATATCACCTTAGATGGAAAGAATAAGATAGATGATGGTCTTTATGTTGATGGTTTACATCATAACTTACTAAGTGTTGGACAGTTTCTTGATAAAGGATATCAGTTAGAATTCAAGAACAACCAGTGCATCATTAACAACAAAGAAGGAGACATGATTGCATCAGGCTCAAATACCAAAGGTAATTTCTTTCAGCTCAATTTAGAAGTAAGTTGTTTTGTTGCAAAAGTGGATGATAGTTGGCTATGGTAGAAGAGACTTTGTCATATCAATTTTGACAACATAGTCAAGATAAGTAACATAAAGGCAGTAAGAGACCTTCCTAGTATTGCAAGACCAGTTGAGACCATGTGCAGGGAATGTGTGATGGGGAAGCATGTGAGGAACTCATTTAGGAGAAAAAAAGACTCTGCAAAAAACAAATTAGATCTAATACATATAGACCTATGTGGACCTACTCAAACAAGATCTTACTACGGAGAATGGTATTTCATTTTGTTTGTTGATGATTTCTCAAGGATGATGTGGGTTGCATTCTTAAAAGACAAATCTAAAGCTTTTGATAAGTTCAAAGTGTTTAAAGCTAAGGTTGAGAATGAATCTGGACTAAAGATAAAATGTATGAGATCTGATAGAGGAGGAGAATTCACCTCTAACCATTTTTATGATTACTGTGAAGAACATGGAATCAAGAGACAGTTAAGTGCACCTAGAACCCCTCAGCAGAATGGGATTGTAGAAATAAGGAATAGAATAATACTTGACACAGCGCGCACTATCATGATTGAAGGAAAGGTTGCTCATACTTATTAGAGAGATGCGGTCAATACAATAGTCTATACTGTCAATAGAATACAATCAAGGCCAGGTGCAGATAAGACACCCTATAAACTTTGGTTTGGTAATGTACCTACTATAAAATAATTTAGAATCTTTGGAAGCAAGTGCTACATCAAGAAAGATGATAGCATTGGCAAGTTTGATGCTAGAAGTGACGAAGGTATTTTTCTTGGTTACTCTACTAAAAGCAAAGCCTATAGATGTTTTAATCTAAGATTAAAGAAGATCATTGAAATTACGGATGTGAAGATTGATGAAAAGTTTATGATTCAAGAAAGATATTATGACTATGCTCCCATGATTGAAGATGAGCCCAGACCCATCAATAAGGACACGGTTATTGAAGAAATGTTTGACTATATTGATGTTTCATGTAACAATCCTAAACCAAGTGAAGAAGAATCACAGATTATAGATGAAAGTATCACTCCTAAGAACTCAAGATATACATCCAAATACTACTCTAAGGAAGATATCATTGGATATCAAAGCGCAAAAGTCTTGACAAGATCTAGAGAAAAAGGTTCAACCACTGATGAAGAGGTATGCTTACTTTCACAAATTGAATCCTTAAGTGTTGAAGATGCGTGCAAAGATTCAGATTGAAAAAGTGTCATGCCAGAAGAATTAGATCAAATAATCAAGAATGAAACATGGGAACTTTTCCCTAGACCTCATGACAAGAACATGATTGGAACAAAGTGGATATTCACGAACACAATGAATGAAGAAGGCACAGTGGTAAGGAACAAAGCAAGATTAGTATGTAAGATATGCGTAGAGAGAAGGAATAGACTACACTGATACATTTTCCCCTATGAGCAGACTTGAATCTATCAAGTTGTTTTTGGCCTATGCAACATTCAAGAACTTTAAGGTATACCAAATGGATGTCAAGTCATCTTTTCTAAATAGTGACTTGAAGGAAGAAGTCTACATAGAGAAGCCTGAAGGATTCAAACTTTCAGATAAACCAGACATGGTATGTAGATTAAAGAAAGCACTTTATGGACTTAAATAGGCCCCAAGAGTGTGGTATGAGATACTTGATGGTTACTTAGGAAAGATAGGATTCAGAAAAGGAGCAACAGACTATAATTTATTCATAAGAGAGACAAATGAAGGACTACTACTCATTTCTTTTTTTGTTGATGACATTATCTTTGGAGGTAATGACAAACTTAGTGCAGAATTCACCAAAGAAATGAAAAGTGAATTTGAAATGAGCATGATTGGACCTATCAAATACTTTCTGGGATTGAATGTAAAACAAATAGACAAAGGCATATTCATAAATCAGTCTAAGTATGTGAGGGAGATATTAAAGACTTTCAAGATGGAAGATTGAAAACCAGTAAGCACCCCCATGATAATAGGAAGCAAGCTTTCTAAAGATGATGATTCCACAGTGGTTAATAGGACCCTATACAAGTCTATGATTAGAAAACTCATATATCTTACTCAATCTAGACCTGATATTTCTAATGCGGTTAGCATTGTTGGAAGATTTGCAGCTGAACCCAAGCAAAATCACCTAATGGCAATAAAAAGAATATGTAGATACTTAAAAGGGACTATTGACTATGGTTTATGGTATCCTAACTCAGAGAATATACAACTTCATGTGTACATAGATGCAGAATAGGTAGGTTGTGTTGATGAAAAAAAGAGTACATCAGGAGGAGCATTATTTCTTGGAGACAGATTGATTACTTGGACAAGTAAAAAGCAAAATTGTATCTCTCAGTCAACAGCAGAAGATAAGTATGTTGCAGCACCATTAAATTGTTCAACAATGATTTGGATCAAACAGATGATTAAAGACTTTGGTATTCAAATTGATTATCCTATTGTTATTCAATGTGACAACACTAGTACTATCAATATGTCAAAGAACCATGTGATGCATGCAAAGACAAAACACATTGAGATCAAATACCATTTTCTAAGAGAAAAAGTTGCAGATAGAGAAGTAAAGTTGGATTATGTGAGCACTAAAGAACAATTAGCATATATTTTTACAAAGCCATTATCAAAAGATACTTTTGAGTATCGTAGGGAGAAGTTGGGAGTAATTCCCTTTCCTGAGTCTGATTAGAACTTGTAGCAAGAACATCAGTCCTTGGTGACTAATTGGTGCAGGAGCACCCTTGAGATGCGAGAAAGTTTGGTGGTCTCTTTTCATTTTGGGTGTGCTAGTGTGTGTAAGACCCTCTTGTAGGGAAATGTAAATACATAAGGTCATGTTGACCAAGAGTGTTTTAGTTAGATTTCATTTTATGCTTCTGTTTGGTTAAAATAGCTCTTTTGGCTCTTTATTAGTGGACTATACTTGATGATGTCATCAAAGGGGAGAGTGATGTCATGGTTTTTCTTAGGGTCCTTGGATACCCTAGGTGGTCTATCTAAGATTAGATAAGTTAGATTGGTGGAGAAACACTTTAAAAGTGTAAATTGCAAATAAGATGTAAAATGTTGCTATGCAACATTAGCAACTTTTCAAATTTGCTGACAACATTTTGTTGTCTAGAGGATTTCGATGTTCTAATGGTTTTTGAACCCATAGAAGGAGTGAAACATGTGTGTGGGAAGTATATAAGGTATAAAAACCCTAATTTGAGGGCAGAGAAGAGATTGTACGGATTTTTGATATTGGAGCAGAGAGTTTGAATGAAAAGACAGCAGATTTGAAGGATTTTTGTGTTATTTTGTTGTGCATGGATTGAAATTGAGACTGTGACTATTGGATACCATTTTTGTGCATGTTTCCAAGCTTTTTCAATAGTTAGTTTGATTTTTAGTTGTTTTTTCTTTTTAGTTTGTAAATTCTTTTAGTTTTGGACTGTTTGCTGTCCAGTTTTGACCAAGGAGAAAAGATGTGGACCTAACTCCACTTCCCACCATTGGTTCTATATGGCCACCTGGGAATGGAGACTAGGTCCATGGAGCTTCAATACTATGGAAGGAAGAGCTCTAGAAGTTCTTGCAAGTATTTTTAGGATCTTTCCCTAGGCGAGCTAAATGAATAGCCCAGTTAGGAAGATCTAATAACAGTCAGCTTGAAATTGCAGGAGGGTGTTTTTCATGAGACAAGAAGGCCATGGATGTGATGAGATATGTTATGTAGGTACTTAGAAATTTGGAGGAGTTCCCATGAACTCAGTTTGGCAAGTTTTGACCCCAAAGACCCAAAACTGGTCTAAAAACAAGAAATGTGCCATATTTTGGAAACAGGGTGTACGGATAGTGTCAGACCAAGAGACCTAGAAAATCTTTGTGGGTTTTTTCTATACTTGAAGATTGCCACAAAATATTTGGAGGTCCTTTGAATTTTTTACACAAAAAAAGTGTTGTCCTACTTTCTAGGAGGCCTAATTTGGGAAAAAGGCTACAAGGCCTAAATAATAGGAATTTAGAACTCGATTGGTACATGACCAATCCTGATAAGTTGAGACCATAAATTGGAATCAAGATATAGTTACATGAAGCCCTTGACCTCCTGCAACTCCATTTCATAGTTAGGGCTTGGAATGTGTAGATTTGAGAAGTTCTTGTAGAACACAAGAATGGTGACCTTGACAAGATAGGAAGAATTCTTGGTTGGAGGGAAGGATTGAATCTTTCTAGTGAGAAGGGGTGGATTGAGGAAGCCCTAGAGGTCCTAGTAGAGACCTAAGAAGAGTTTCAAGAAAACTCAGAAGGTGACCAAGGATACCTCCCTATCAGAGTGGTATCAGAGCCCAAGTTCAAGATTTGGGAAAAGAAGAAATAGTGCATCTAGTGAATGTTGCAGACCAAAGACTCAAGTGAGGAGTCTAGTGCATCGAGAAAGATGGTGACCAATGCTGAATTGGCCAAGAAAGTGGATGAACAAGAAGAGGATAATAGGTTTCTGAGAGAGAGATTGGCTCAAATGGAGCAACTCTTGGATGAAGTCTGAGCTAAGGCAGATAATGTGAAGGACAAGGTAGACCAGAAAGAGGAAAAACAAGCTAAGGAAAAGGAGTGGGACCTAGATGAAGAAACACCTACCCCTGATCTAGTCTTACTAGAGGAACCCTTCTTGAAGGAACCCAAATCCTTGAGTGGTAAAGCCTTGGAGAGTGTGCCACTATTTAGTGGACAAATGGATGCTGATTTGGTTTTAGACTGGATAGACAGCCTTGAGAATCATTTTGAGTGTGATGGGGTGACTGATGCTCAAAAACTCAAGGTGGCTAAGTCTAGATAAAGAGAACCAGCACTTACCTAGTGGAAATTTGTTTAGAATGAAAGGGAGAAAGAGGGAAAGATTCCTATTGTGTCATGGAATGGTATGTTGGCTAAGTTGAAACAAACTTATCTCCCGGATGACTATGAAGTTCAAATGCATAGAAAGAGACAAAACCTCAGACAAAAAGACTTTGAAGTCCAAGCATATACAGAGGAGTTTTAGAAGTTATGCTTAAGGTCCAAGATAGTGGAGGATGAAAGCATTAGATTGGCTAGATATCAAAATGGGCTCAAGTGGTCCATACAAGAGGAAATGAGTCTTGTTACTTTAACAAGTGTGAGACAATGCTATCAAATGGCTCTTAAGATAGAATAAAAGAGCAAGAGGAAGCATGATCAGACCTCAAGAGGAAGAGGTAGAGGTAAAGAAAATAGAGGAAGAGGAAGCTTTGTAGGTAGAGGCAGTGACTATAGGTCCCAAGGTGAAGCTAAATTGACTGAGATAGTCAATGAGACCAATGGAAGAGGAAGCATGAATAGAGGAAGAGGATTCCAAGGTGGTGGAAGAGGCAGATTTGGAGGTTTAGGCAGAGCCTCACACTTTGCAAACATGAAGTGTTTTCATTGCAATCAACTAGGCCATCCAGCCTATAAATGCCCGGATAAAGCTTCTAGCTCACATGGTGATAAAAGAGTAAATTACATTGCTCAAGAGGATAATAATAGTGGTAAAGCCCCTAAAATAAACCTTGATTTAGAAAGTGGGGAGAATCTTATGATTAGGAGAATACTCATTAAACAAATGGTCAAAGAAGAAGCCAAGTAAAGGAGGGCACTATTCAGAGTAAAGTGCAAGATTCTTGGGAAATTTTGCAAGATGATCATAGACTCAGGGTCTACTGATAATATTATCTCAGAGGAGGCAGTCAGCAAGTTAGGATTGACAAAAAT